>JABCKW010000126.1:0-46273 GCA_014824385.1 Fusarium cyanostomum | reverse complement strand
GTATAACTCTAAATCTATAGAAATTACTTATACCTGCCTAACTTCATAACAGTATAAGCATTAACGGGCTTTTAAAAGGCTATTAAATGTCTTAAGCCTTTTAAACTGCTTCCTTAAATAACCCAGTAGAATCACATTTTAGGCTGATGAGTTTATAGTCTTACAGGCAGACGTCACTGTCCTCCTAGTCGGAAATGTGTTGTATCCCTTGTTGGATGACCAGGAATAGCACCACAGGGACTTCCATGATCTAAGGAGCCTCAATTCGCTGTATAAGACGCCTATCTAACAAATTTCCCTTCAAGACCACCTCGAAGCCAGAACCCGGACGCACCTGTCGGGAGAGAAGCATCTATCCGCTTCACGTGGTGGTCATATTTGTGTAACCTGACTCATTGTTGGGCAGCCTCCCGAAGACAGCAGCTAAGTCATCTGCTACGGCCCCCGCCGAGTCGTATTCAAAGTTCCAGCATCGCGTGATGATATCACGAGCGACATTATTGTCCGCTATAACGGGCATCAAGCCGCTTTCAACAATATCCCAAATATCACCACTGATATCCGCATATGGGAATTTCCACGCGGTGATTTCGAAGATAGCCGACCCGAGGGCGTATAACTCCCGTTGCATCATAGACAATGTGCGTACTTCGTCCTCTGGCAAAGCAGGACAATAGCCCGGTTCGTATGTGTGGGCCCCGAATCGGGGATATATATTCTCGATAGCAGAACTAGCAAAGTCGCAAACCTTGAGGCTATCGTCATCAAAGATAAGGACATTCCGAGTGGACATGAATCCCCAGATGACGCCAAGAGAATGGAGGTACACGACACACTTGGCAAGGGCAGCCGCCATCTCCAAGCGCCGGCGCATTGTGGGGATCTCTGGGCTTTGCTCAATAAAGTGCCGCAGATTGTCCTTAGGCGCACGTTCAAGCTTTAGCGCGATGGCATTGCCATTGTCGTCGTGGACGAGGCCGAGGCATCTCGTGATGCGTTGGTGGCTACCGAGAGCCATATAGATGTCATGCTCACGACAGAGCTCGTAGCTGGTTTGCGCCGCCATTGATGGCGGGCCGTAGGGCTTGCCGTCGATCCATATGGTTTCCGCCTTTAGAACAACGTTCGGTTCAGCCTTATCGGTGTATATGACAGAGTGGTCCGTCCTTATCAGGACTTCGACGCGGCTGTTGATAAAAACTGCCATGGGTGATAGTCCCATGCTAGAGGGAACCCATGCTAGAGGGAACCCATGCTAGAGGGAACCCATGCTAGAGGGAAGGAAGATAGTGCCCGTGTGTCTGCTTAGGCTGGATGTGCTTGTGGGTGCGTGGGATGTTGAGCTGTAGGCCTGTAATGGATTTATGTGAGTCTGAATGTAGCGATGAAATCTTGATCGGGGCCGGACCGGATTACAGATGCCGGCCGGCAATATGGAGTCCGCCACGCTGCGCGGTCGTGGCGCCCTGACTGTGGCGGCCAGAGCAGGGGACGTTAGACCTGCCAGAACATTCGGGGCTGAAAGCAGTAGTTGTGTTGGTGGTATTGATGATGAAGATGCTGAGTTATGTACAGTGCGTAGCCCGCAATAAATACCCCTGCCACCGTGCGACGCACCTGCCCGCAACAGGGCCTCTATGCAGTAACTTAGCGTATTGTTTAGAATGAAGGTGTCTTTGAAGCGAGCTGAAAGACGCAACAATAATGTGACTACTGGTCTATTCTAGGCCGGCCTATTCCTTTATTCACCCACTTTTTAAGTTATACTTCCGCAGGCCGCCTAAATGGCATCGTGATAACCTATTCACGAATCACGTCGAGATATGCATTATACATATGACAGTAAATAAGGTACTTTCTAATTCATAGTCTTTTCTTGGTTGAGAACCTCAAACAGCCCACCCACATCAGCGTGTCGTCGTCTCATGTATTGCATCACTTATTGAGCCTAGGAGCTCTCTCGGGATCTCGCCAGAATAGACACGCCTCCTTCCGAATATTGTCCTTCTCAACCTTTGTCTTCTTAGGCTGCACAACCAGCTGCAGTGGTGAATCCTCCTCGCCATCATACAAAGGCCACTTCGGGGCACCAGGGTATCTATAACGATTCGGGTCGCCCGTGGCCACAAAGCTCGCCAGATACGCGTGGTAAATGTGACTGATCTCTGGGAACTGCGTCGTAGGCTCGTTCCAAGTATACTGCGCGTCAGCCGTATGCGGAATACCCTGCCACGCGGGGAACTTGTTGTTGGTGTTGAAACGAAGTTTCCATGTGGGCACGCCGGCAGTGGATGTCCGGTATGCTGTCTCCTGTCCTGGGCAGATATAGGCGTAATCGCTCCATGCAGCTGATACACGGTCATACTGTGTGCTGTTCGGCGAGTTGGCGAAAGGTGAAGTTGGGTCTGTTGCTGGATCGGGATACAGAGAGGTCAGCTTTGCCAGATCGTCCTTTGTCATGGCTGGCGAGATGTTGTGGAGGTAATCCAGAAACTCCTTGTTGGTTTCTAGGTCCCCAGGCGTGTAAAACTTTCCTTCGTTGGAGACGGTTGATGTAATGGTTGGAACGTGGAAGAAAGTACCGTCGTAGCCGGACTGCGAGCCAGGCTTCTCGAACAAAGGCCCTCCGTGCACAGGCTGGAACGGCCAGGTCAACGGCGGGTCATATTTGTTGTAGAGTTTGGTGCTGATGTTCCTAATATCGTTGATATCTGCTTCCCGGAGACATTTGAGGGCGGCCTTGTTCGTCTTGGCCTTGTCGCATCCAAGGAAAGCCATGTACTCGTCATATTGGCGCTTGTAGAGGGGATAAGTTGCGTTGGGGAAACCCCTCGAGGTGACGGAGCCTGACTGATGAATCGCCCGTGCGAACAACGACTTAGAGTCCTCGCCGTAGTTGTGAAAGTAGTGGATTCCCACAGAATGTGCGCCAGCAGAACGGCCACCAATAGTAACCGCTTCTCGATCCCCACCGAAGGATCCAATATGCTTCTGAACAAATTCCAGGAAGTGGTGTTGGTCTCGGATTCCAAGATTCAGAAGGCCTTCGTCCTCGAAAAGAGCAGACGGGAGAGATCCCAGCGAATTGACGCGATAATGGAAAGTGACAACAACAATGGGCACCTTCGACGAAGCCGCAAACGCAGCTCCGTCGAAGCTTGCCCAGCTTCCGGAGTAAAAGGCCCCTCCGTGGATCCACACGAGCACGGGGAGTTTCTTGCTGAGAGGCACGCCTTGTGTGCGGTAGACGTTGAAGTTGAGGCAGGCTTCGTCTTGCGTCGCAATGGGAACTTTGGAAGTTACGTCCTGGATGCAAGCTTTTCCGTAGCTATCGGCGCGCTTGACGCCTTTGAACTTTGCTGGCCAATCGATGGCTTGGAAGCGATCATTTCCGGTGGGCTGAGTCGCATAGTCGATGCCAAGCCAGGCGTCCACAGGAGCTGGGAGCCCCTGTTTGGTGTAGGTGCTGTTCACAACAGTGCCTGAGAAGCTGCCATAGCCTGCAAGCTTGACGGCCTTGCCAGGCTTGACGGGTTCATAAGGCCCTCCGGCAACCTGGGGGACCAGCCATATGGCCAATAGCGTGACGACGTGCCCTGTGATCTTCATGTTGAATAAGCTTGCCGTTGCACGCCACGGGAACAACGTCCAAGGAGCTCGGGAAGATTCACTGCCTATTTATCCCAATCATTCGGAGATTAAAATCAAGGTTCACCCCCCGCAAAAGCGATCGGCATTGCCCCAAGTCCCCTCAACTTGAGGTAATTCTTCTGTCCCAGTAACCAAGGGTGCCAAGGTACGCAGGTGCCATCACTCAAGCTTCGGACCCAGATCTACGTCCGTGGAGCAAGTTGACCGATCGTCGGAACTTCGATAGATATTCACCTTCCTTTTTTATCCTAATATCAAGTTTGCCAAGCTCTCACTGGCTGCGCTGCCGATCCCGCTTCCAGAATAATTGATTGGATGTACCTCTACCAAACTGTCTGACGTAACAGAAGAACTACAATATATCTACTTCTGATAAGGAGGATAATCCGTGTATCCAATAGTGGAGTCCTCAAACGGCCCATAGAAGCGCGTCCGGTCATAGGGCGCCAGCGGCCAGCCGTTCTGCAACCTCTCCACCAGATCCGGATTGCTGATAAAATAGCGACCGTACAACAAAGCGTCATACTTGCCGCTCTCCAGCACGCCCCAGGAAGTGGCATCATCGAAACCACCAGCGGAGAAGAAGGGCGTATCGCCGAA
The DNA here is from genome assembly GCA_014824385.1 of Fusarium cyanostomum. Lineage (NCBI taxonomy): Eukaryota > Fungi > Ascomycota > Sordariomycetes > Hypocreales > Nectriaceae > Fusarium > Fusarium cyanostomum. The sequence continues at coordinate 42,022 of JABCKW010000126.1, read as the reverse complement.
GATGGAGCGGAAGAGTGACAGGTCAACGGTCGGCAGGCCCCAAGACTCCAGGAACTTCTGCTTCTCGGCCTCGGAGAAGATCTGCTCGTATCGTGGCTCGATGAAGCTGACGTAGGAGAGGTGAGGAAGACGGCTCTTCAACTCGCGGCAGAGATGAGCCCAGGTCTCGACTCGTTTCTCGCCACGGGCTTGGTTGAACAATCCGAATGGGGACAGCCGAATAGCCAAGTTGTCCTGTCCAACCGTCTTGGCCAGCTCCTCCATAAGCTCCAGCGCAAAGGTGCAACGCTTCTCAATAGTGCCGCCATACGCGTCGTTGCGCTTGTTGGCGTTTGACGAAAGGAACTGCTCGGGTAGATAACCGTTTCCTCCGTGGAGTTCGACGCCGTCGAAGCCGATATCCATTGCCGTCTTGGCGGCGTTGCAGTAATCGCGTATGGTTTTCTTGATGTGGTCGACTGTCAGCTCGATGGGCGGGTGGTCTGCAATCTTGACAGGTGTCGTGCTGTGAGGCGGTGGGTAGGCAAAGGTCTCGTTGGGGTCATCCCAAGGAACAGCAGATGGAGCCACGATAGGCGTGCCTGTCAGCTGGGGGATGTTGGCGCGGCCTGAGTGCCAGAGCTGAGCATAGATGAAGCCGCCCTTGGCGTGGACAGCATCAACTACCTTCTTCCAGCCCTCAGCTTGCTCTGGGAGAAAGATGCCAGGCACACCCGGCATGCCATTCCCCTAGTGCTGTCAGTTATGTGAGACCAAGAGCTTCCAGGTTGAGAATTACCTCGAGAGATGGCGGAAGACCTTCAGAGATAACAAGACCACCCTCTGACGCCCGCTGGGCGTAGTACTCCACCATCAAGTCATTGGGAATCCAGATGCGATTGGGGTTTTCCAGTGTGGACTGGGGGTTCAATGGAGTGCCCCGGTTTCTGGTAAGTGGCGCAAGGATAACTCGATGTTTAAGCCGGATCTTTCCATTGGCAATATCCAGAGGCTGAAAGAGCTGGGAATTCGGCCCAACATGTACAGAGTCACCCATTCTGAATGCTGGCTGACGACGTGTAAGGACCCGATAATGGGTGAGTTGAAACCTTTGGGTTTGATCAAGTGGAACTTCAAGAGCCGCAGCGATTCGATATTTCCTTGCCTTATTTAAGGCGCTGAGCACGCAAATCAGCCGAATACTACTCCGCGATTGATCGACGGTTTAATATCCTTCGCTTCATAAGCGAACGCTTAGTATCACATGAAAACCTGTCACAAGACTTACGCACGAAGTTACGTCTACGCTGCCACATCCACCATTAAGGAAGCTCAATGTCCCTTTAAACTTCACGTGAAACCCCATTTGCCGACATGTTTCGTTCCAACCGACCGGTAATGAGTGCCGATCTCTACTCTGAGCGGAAGTATACCCGCATTCACAAATTTCGTCAAGCGCTAGGCCAGGCTCAATGCGACGTCGACGATAATTATCCTGATGATCTGACAAGTCTCTAACAGGGAAGGTCACGCATTCGAGGCTCCAAAGTCTGCGGGAAGGACTTCAACTGGCATGGATCTTCAGGAGACATTAATGTTGTTCAACATTCATAAGATCCTCCGTCATTCGCATAAAAGCGTGCCAATACCAATGAGCCTTGGCATCATTGATCACCTCCGGCTTGTTCGGTAAGTTCGGTAAGGTGTCATAACCCTGAGGGGCGCGCTTAGGCTAATTCGATACGGTGACAATTTGAAGCAGGTGCTTTACCTCTTGATCGGCGTATCGAATCCACAGTTATGCCTTCTTGTCTGAGTGACGCAGCCCGTGGCTTCCAGCTTCGACTCAATTCGCCGTCTGCAGAGGAAGATGTCAACCTCTGGGGATCTGAGAGGTTGATAAAACAACTGCCTCTCCCGTCTTTGGATCAACGTGTCCCGCTCTCGCTATCTCACGGGTTCTGTCTCGGAGCATCTATCTGCTGAGCCTTCACATTCTGTTCTGGTGGTCTATTAGGACCCTTTCATCCTGATTATGAGCTTCCCCGGCGCAGGGCCTCCACCTCCGAGCGTAGAGCCGAACCTTGAGCATCCACAAGATGTGCTAAGGACGTGCAACTATGTTACGCAGGCGCTTACCCTTGTGTTCGTGTCCGCCTTTATTGCAACCCGTTTCTACGCAAAGGCCAGGGTGATGGGAGGAGGAACTACACGGGATGACTGTATGTATTATCGTGGGATGCTGTCTTCCAAGTTGGGTGCTTACACCAGATAGGGTTTACTTATACCTCCTATGTAAGGCAATGCAGCCCTTCTTGCCTCGTTTCTCTGGGACTTATCATGTTTAGATACTAATGATCGGATATTGCATCACGGCTTGTATTGGTTTGTCCATCTCTCCATATTCCTTTGAGAAGATGCTAATATCTATCTTAGCTGGAAGGCATGGTGCCGGTCTCAATCAATGGGAAGTACGAAAGGAGGCAATTCCATCATTCTTCAAGGTGTGTTTATACCCGAACCAACATGGTCTCTCTAACTCATTCCACAGACTGGATATGCTGCCACAATCTTTTACGCCCCCATGGCCTTGACGGTCAAGCTCGCCCTCCTCTCCATCATCATCCGAGTCTTCGGAACCGTCCATAAGAAAACCATGATCGGCATCTACATCTTCATCGGCATGCTTGTCGCATACTACGTCTCTGGCCTATTTATCAAGATCTTCGTCTGCTGGCCCATCAGCGCGTACTGGCGAGGAGAGAGGGACAAGTGCCTGGACCAGAGCGCCATCATCACTGCCGATGCGATTATTAGCGTCATCAGTGATTTGGTTATCTTGCTGCTGCCGACGCCACTTACATGGTCGCTGCAGCTATCGAAACGGAAGAGGCTTCGAATCATAGGAATCCTTTGTGCTGGAGGCGTCGCAACAGCTTTCAGCATTTACCGGCTGGCTTTGATCCTGCATGACGGCAAATCTTCAAACCAGACGATTGTCTTTACGAAGGTGATCTTGTCTGGGTAAGTATATTTCTTCACACTACTTGATCGCGGACTAACAGGTGCAGCAATGCGGAGGCTGGAATCGGCCTGATATGCGCATGCCTCCCAGCTATAAGCGCTCTTATCGTTCGCCGCAAAGGATATCCTTACTACGGGAACAACAGCCACTCAACCCGTGCAGAACATAGCAGACGTGGAGAGATCATGATGACCCGGTCCTTTCACGTCGAAGCGGGAAAGGCGGACAAGGACGCGCCGCATGGTGTATATGACCTGGGCCACGACGAAGCAGGCTTGGTTGCTGGCGTTCAAGCCAATCCAAAGAGCAACTACTCGAGCCGGAGGTCGGTTTCCACTGGCTGAACATTTCTTTGGCATCAATTCAACCTTTTTAATACGATCTTTACGCCCGACATGACAGGCCCAACGCCGATTACCGAGGGATGGTTTCGAAGCGATCATGATATCTCAGTCTATACGGTGTGTGCAAGTTTCCTTGGAATGAGATAAGTAGGAGGACAAAGCAGGGATAATGAACGATGAGGGGAGCTGCTTGAGTTTTAATCAAGATATTTAGTATTAATTAGCGGAATTTCAACAACACGATCTTTTCATGTTATTAGTAGGCCCAAATGAATACTGCAAGCTGTGTACGCTTAAGGCACCGTACGTGATGTCACGTAGCATACTGGCCACTTCGTAGCCAAAATTCACCTCACAGCAGCATCGCGGTGCGTGGCTACACACTATGCCTCAAACACTAAGTCTATATTTTTTAGAATTTTCTTCTAGGGCTGTGAGGCCGTAACACCATAGCTTATTGCGGGTAGGTGCGCCGCACGGTAAGCAGGGGTATAATTATCTTGCGGGCTCCGCGCTATTCACAACTCAGCATCTTCAGCATTAATACCACGCACTATAGCTGCTATCTCAAACTGGAGCTGTTATTTTATATATAAAAGTGGCAGCTCTTCAGCTAGGTCTTCTATCTTTATTTTCTATATCTAAAATGTCTCTTGGATAGATTGAAGCCGCATAGTTAATACTAACACAATAGCCAAAACATAATTAAAGCATTATGCCCGATGCCAGGCAACAAAATATCTACTTCCAATAGAGTTTCCCAACTATATCACAATACATCATTGCTCAACCAACACCGTAGCTTCGAGGGAGCAGAAACCCAAAAATGACTTTTCACTACTAATTCATTGTTAGTCAACCGGTAGGCTAGGGCCTCCATTTTGGCTCAGGCAAACACATACACCCCGTCATTCAAGTCTTTGTATTCCCGTCACCAATTATTGGATATCTTGATCATGGCCGATAGGAGCAACGACAGTAAATACCAAGAAATGAAGACAGGAATTGGCCTAGGCTGGATTTCGTTGTCTGCAGAGATGCCCTGATCGTCTTAGAGTCACTCGCACAGTAACACGGCTTGGGCTCTTATGCTGTAGTCTGTCATTGAAAGAAGAACTTCCGTTGATAGAAGCCGGGGATATCATTCCTTTTTTCCTCCACTTTTTAGACGGCCACAATCGTAAGGAACACGTTGTCTCCGGGAGCATCATGTCCGGATGATTTCAACCCCAGAAATATGCTGTTTATAAAGCACATCTGGCTGGACATAGAGCTCTGCCATACACGAGTCGAAGCTGTCGAACGAAAGAGTCAGTCTATTTGTGATGATGAAGAATTACCCAAAAAGGCTCAAGAGATGTCAGTATTCGAAGACTTCAACGAGGACTATATCGAGATGTTACATGGGTGTTTTATGGGACTCCAGGATACCCCGGATCTCGGTACTTGTTCACGGCGCACCAGCCGCGACGGAGGTGGAACAATCTACACAAGAATTTCGTGGGGACTCATACATGCACCACCGGCGGTGCAAGCCAATTAAAGCTAAGCTTAAAGCCCAGCCACAGAGCCACACTTAGCCACAGCATCCTAGCATAATTAAGGCCTTCAATTTAGCGCAATCAGGGCCTTCAATTCAGTGCAATCGGGGCATATAGTTCAGCGCCTTTAATGCTTAGGCTATAGGCTTACATAACGGATCTTATTTGCACCACCGATGGTGCATGTATGAGTGCCCGAATTTCGTAGTCGGCTTACAAATGGTAAACAAATCCGCGGATGACTGCTCCCGATGCCAAGCCCGCCCGTTGTCATCCAACGGCTGCGAAGGATGCGCTAATATGCTCCCAGGGCAAGGATTTCCACGTCCCTGGATGGCGGAGCCGGCCGGCGAGTGAGACTGACGGCGGCTGATTGGCCATGTCAGCCTTTAGCCCGAGTCATGATCCCATGCTAATCTGGAATCAGACCTAACAGACTTCGCGCTCGCTTCCCCAGACCAAAGACCAAGTATTACCCGCGGCATATATTGTCCACCATGCAAGGAGCCAACATCTCCCACAATCACCACGCCAGAGGCCGTGTTCCCACAATGACCGAGACATGGCATTGTCCTCCGACGTCGTCTTCGACATCGCGTCAGCCAGCGTGTGCGCGGCCCTGATCCTCGCCCGCTGCGCCTACCGCCTCCTCTTCCGCTGCAAGCTGCACCCGACCTGCCACCGAACATGGCGCATCGACGACTTCTACATGACCGTCGCCATCCTCCCGCTCATCGGCCGCGCCACGTGCATCTCCCTCTCCTTCGTCCTCAACCCGACCCATACCTACGAGCCTGCCACCGAGGTCGAAGCCGCAGCCCACGGCGTCAGCGTCGACAAGCTCAACCATGATCGGATACTGTCCCACAAGCTCTTGATACCCGCCCGCATCTGCTACGCCTTGTTGTGCGTCATCTGCCACCGGACGGACAGTTGGAGGCGCGTGTGCTGACGGCGGATAGTTTATGGTGTCTCAAGCTGGGCCTGCTGGCGTTTTACTCGCGCTTTATCCATGTTTTTCGCTGGGGCGCAGCAGTTGCGAATGCGATATGGGTCTTTATCGCCATCACGTTTGTCGCTGTGCTCATTACCACTTTGACCGAATGTCGCCCGCTATATCTGTATGTCGAGATCGTGTCATTTCCGATGCGGCGACTAACTCGAGCTTAGAGTGTGGGCTCTCAACTTTCAAGATACCCGTAGCATGACCCAACATGGCCCCGACGAGTCATCCGCTGATACAGTCACTGCAGAAGAAAGATGCCACCGCGCTCTGGGGAACCTGATCCTTATGGCGGTCTGTAATATTATATCCGACGTAGCGTTAATCATCCTCCCATTCCCGATCCTCCAACATCTGCGACTCGACTTGAAAGCGAAGCTCCAGCTTGGGTTTCTCTTCAGCGTCGGCGGCGTTGTCGTCGCCATCACCATCCTCCGACTCCCCCTCATCCTCAACGAATCCGTTTCCCAGCAGTCCCGTTCAATGGTGAGATGGCTCTTCCCTTGCTGTGTCTCCATGCGCTGACACGGGCGTACAGTGGGCTTCAATCGAGATCCTATGCGCCTGCGTGGTCGCCAATACAGCATTCTTCTACGCCCTCCTCAAAGACCTTCAACGACGACACGACGACCGAACTGTAGGGACAGCGAGCGCCGGCCACCGAGAGGACTTTTATTTACAGAGCATACCGTCCTCGGGGCCTACCAACCGGTCAGAGGCCTCTAAGAGTTCAATGAGGCCATGGGAACACATCTGAGCAGCGTCAATGCAAGTACTGAAAACTAGCTATATGAATCTAATACGAAGTAATGACCACGTGCAACTACTGTCTCACCCCGGGGTCCTCCTCATTGACAACCATAGCCGACCTAGTCGAGATTGTTGGCAGAGCTGCTAGCCATGGCAGCCCCTACAGAGACCAATCCTGGATTCAACGTCGCAAAGCCCACAGCCGCGGTGCCAACCCCGGCCAAAACACCAAGGAGCCCCATGGCCTCATTTTTCGACTGCTTCCTCTTCCTCTGGCTCTCCACCTGGGCCTCCATTTCCCGTTGTCTCCTCGCAATCGCCTCCTGTTCCTCTCGTTGCTGTCTCCGCATCTCCTCCTGGAGCTCCATAACCGACCGCATCTCCTCCATGAGCTTTCTCTGCTGCTCTTCTGCCTCCATCGCCTTCTGCTTCTCCTCCATCTTGCGCGTCAGATCCTTTACCTCGGCTGCAAAGTGCGCCTGAGCCTCGCGGAACATCTGCTCATTCTCAGACCGCGCTCGCTGTGCTCGCTCGTACTCGGCCTCCTTCCGCGCCAGAGCCTCCGTCAGCATCCGCTGCTCGTCTCGCGCGCCCCTCAATAGCTGCTCGTATTCGGCTGTCTTTTGGTTGAGGAGGCTCTCGAGGGATATCTTGAGCGACTCCTGGGCCGTGTTGGCGTCGTCGAGTTGCTCCTGGAACGCTTGCTGCTGTGAGGCGAGCTCCTTGGCTAGCTTCTCGTTGGATTGTCGCATCACGTCTTCCTGCATCTCGCGGAGCTGCTTGATCTCTTGCTGCAGCTGTTCCTTTGCGGCCGTGATTTCCCTCTGCACCTCTTTGCCGGCTGCTGTCTCGTCGAGCGTCAGGTTTCCATTGACCAGCTCTTGTTGGATCTTCAGCACGGCCTTGCCAGACTTGTCGTGGATCTCGATCATCTTGCCGACTATGCTCCTCGCTGACTCCTCGCTGCCCAACCACCGAGCCACCTGGCTACCGCTCTTGTGCATGGTGCCCCAGAACTCGGCTTTTGTGACAAGCTCCTTTTCTCGCCTGGCTCCTACTTCGGCAAGTGTCGCATCGAGAGTGTCCCACATGGAGGTGGCTAGAATGACATGCCCAAAAGCATCGCTGCCGCACAGCTGCTGGAACATGTTGAGGTTCTTCATGGCCGACCCCGCGACTCGATTGTCGGTGATGCGATGCAGGTAGAGGATGCCGGCAAGCTTCACATCCTTTCTGTAGATTTGCGACAGGAAAAAGGCCACTTCTTTGAGCACCTCGGTGTCGCTGCGGCATGTATCGTCGAATCCCGGGGTATCGACGAGATATACGCAACGGCTAGGGCTCAGCTGATAGGCATAGATGCTGACACCTATAGTATGGGACACGAGGCTGTGCCCGACTCCGACATTTTGGCCAGTGACCTTCTCGATGAACGTGCTCTTCCCGGCCCCCGTCACGCCCATGACGGCGATGACTATGTCGTCGGGCCTGAGACAAAGCGTCAGTTAGCCCAAATCACTTCCATCCTCCACGGCTCACGTACCGCAGCTGAGTCAATTCTGGGGTTTGCAGATCCATCACGTCGCTCACTGGCAAGGCGAAACGCAACAGCAGAGAGCTTGGGTCTCGAGGCTCAATTGATGCTGTCTGATTAGGCTCTGCTTTGACGCCCCTAAATACTCCGCCTCAAGGTCCATGTTGGTCACAAGACGTGGCTGATGCAGGTTCAAATAGTCTAATGATTGCCTCGCAGCCCTGAATATCTCGAGCGAATCATGTTATGCCACTAACGCAGCCCATGTATCTCAGCTCGCTATAGTGTCGCCATGATTTGCCATCCAAGAATTGTCTCGCTTCAGCTGAGGTTCCAGACCTTGACTGATTCTGCCTTGGCAGACACATAAAGACATCCAGCTCCCATGGACCATCCAGCGATTTGGTGACAAGAGGTTCCAGAGCTGGGCTCGGCAGTCGAGGCGCAGTCACGCAGCACTCTGCAATCATGGCACACGACAAGGCAAAAGACATATACATTGCTCTCATGGGCGTCACCGGCTCTGGGAAAAGTACATTTATTTCGCATTGCACTGGTCAACAAGCCACCGTGGGAGATGGTCTACAATCGTGTCAGTCAGCCTCGCACTTTTCACCTCAATAACACACCTCGCTCACGATTACCAGGCACTCGCAGCGTTGAAGTCTACAGCTTCCTCTACCGCCCTGGAGTCACCGTTCATCTGGTCGACACACCGGGCTTTGATGACACGAACAGAAAGGATAGTGTGGTCCTCAAAGAGATCTCAGCGTGGCTTAGCGAGTCCTACACCCACAAAGTTCATCTCAGTGGCATCCTCTACTTGCACCGGATCAGTGATACGAGAATGCAAGGTTCAGGAAAAATGAACATTTCTCTCCTGTACAGTCTCTGCGGTAAAGAGGCTGCGAAGAAGGTCGTCCTTACTACGACCATGTGGGAGCAGGTTGACCAAGGTATTGGAGAGCGCCGCGAGCAGGAACTCGAAGAAACAGAAGAGTTCTGGGGCTTCATGAAGAGGTATGGATCGCAAGTGCGTCGGCATTACAACAACAAGGAGTCAGCCTTGAACATCCTCAGTCAGTTTGTGCCCCAGGGTCCTGATGTCGAGCCCGAGACTGTGAAGCTGGACATACAAAAGGAGCTGGCGGACGACCACAAAACCCTCGACCAGACGGGTGCAGGCCAGCTGCTCGACGTTTCCTGGGCCAAGGAGAAAGAAGGACTTCAGCGCGAGCTCGAGGACGTCCGTGAAGCCATGAGGACAGCAACCGAGGAGCGAGACATGTCCATGGCCAACATGCTGCAGGAGCAACAAGACGAGATGGATCGGACCGTGGAGAGAATGACGAGTGAGCAAGAGATGCTGAGGGTCACGATGGAGCAGCTGCATGCTGAGCGGCTGACCAAGATGAAGGAGATGCTGGAGCAGCAGAGGGACGCTACGCAATCGTTGAGCAGCGGCTTGGAATACACGGAAACGCTCCGACGCCAAGAGTCGGAGTGGCACAAGGAAGAGAGGCTCCGCAACCAGCGGCAGGCTGAAGAGCAGCAGAAAACCATCGACGAGTTGGCGGCAAAGTTGAGCTCGATCCAGGTGCCCAGCGCGGCCGAACCTCCAGCCATCTCGCCGCCCATCCTCTCGCCATACATTTCCTCGCCGCCCCTTCTCTCACCATCCACTACATCACAGCCTAATGCCCAATATATACAGAACGAGGTTGAACCAAAGTATGGATGAATCGCTCACATCGCCAGACCTGCCCTCTCCCATAAGCTAATGAAATCGTAGGCCACAACTTGTACTTTTCCAAGAGCTCAAATCGCTTCCTGGCGGAGTGTACTCACTCGTATTCTCGACTGATGGCCAAAGGCTCTTCGCTGGTACAACGGAGAACCAAATCTGGATATATGAGCGAGTATTCCGCGGAACATGGGAGCATATGCAAACTTTGACGTTGGACACAACTCGCAAGTTCGAAAGACTCGTAAATTCCAAGCGCAATATACAGGCCTTGGTCTTGAGCCCCGATAACCGATACATCGCCGCTGGCTCCACTGACAATAAAATTCGGATATTTGAGATCAACCGACTCGGCAGATTTGAGGAGACGCAACGACTGCAGACCAAGGCTGGGGGATCCGACGTAGTGCACAAGCTGGCGTGGTCACCGGACGGAACCTTTCTTCTGTCGGCTGCTGGCTCCCAGGACAAGATCTTTGTCTGGAAGACTGTTCCTACGTCATTCATGACCTGCGTTCAGGTATACAAGGTCAAGACATTGACGACAAACGAAGAGCCTGAGCTCAGGAGCATGCAATTTGGCCCTGATGGGCGTATAGCCGTTGGACTACTTGGCCAGGTTCTCGTGTGCGCGGTGGATAGGAATACGGGAACGTTGCGAACGCTACAGATCCTTTCTATGGAGAGGGACACGGCCTGGTCGCTTGCGTGGGCTCCAGATGGTGCCTCTCTAGCTGCCGGCAATTGGAGTGGCCTGGTTCGGGTTTGGTCGGCAGAAGCACATGGCGAGATGCGGCTGGCGGCGAAACTTACAGACGCGGAAGGCTTCCACTATGAAAAGATCAAGTTTTCGCCGGATGGGGAGCTTTTGTTCCTGGTTGAAGAGACGGGCCGGGCGTACGTGTGGAAGAGAGATGGTCAAGATGGATGGGGGGCTGCAAGAGAGATCCAGACGAATCACTATATGAGACCGCAGTCGATGGCTTTCTATCCAAACGGGGAATGCTTGGCGATTGGGGGCAAATACTCTATCACAATTTGGAATGTCGCGAGGTAGAGGGGACTTTGTTATTGTTAGAAATAGAGACTTTTCTGGCCAAGCATTGGCAATGGACAACTGGGTGTAGGGGCAACAGGACTATGTGACGGTGAGAAACTACCTAGTCAATAGAAACTTCAAGCCAGACCTCCAGGTTGTGCAGGCAAAGATTTTTCAGCCATACAAGGCTGAGTACAAGTCAGACTTTGAGCGATAGAGGTAAGAAGAGCTCAGAGGAGGGAATTCTGGAGCAAATGGAAGTCTTGGCCTCACGACCTGTAGACTCAATGGCTTGTAGTTAGACATACATATACTATGCTATACTATGTTCTGGCTTAGTTAGAGTAGCTTACTGTGTCTGTACTTTACACCTAAAATTAACTTTCTTAACAGTTCGCTATGCTTCTCGACGAGCAAGATTTGGTACTTGAGTGAAGCCAAAAGGAATAGGGTGAGATAGTGAAAAGAGAATAAAAGTAGTGTGATTGACAGATTTATAACCTTGGCAACTACAGGCTCTGTTTTCGATATGTAACGCTAGACTCGACTTCATTATGAAAGTCACTCTCTTAGCTATACGAACTCTTACCTAGGTTGGCAGAAGATACATAGCATACTCCGGTATGAGGATGTATCGAACCTTGAAATCGCACGCCGTATTCATATGTGGTGAGGCCTAAATGTGGCGCAGCTCATCTGTGGCAGCGCGTTGCCGCGCCAACCACTTGGATCGGCCAAAGTCCAAATGGTGACATCAGCCCAAGTCTAATCCCACACTCAAGACTCACATTACAATGCGCCATTCAAGATTGCCGTCGCCTGCCTTTTCGAGGATAATAGGCTCTTGGACTTGTATTCACAATTATGTTTGACCATCAACGCTTAGCGTCCTGGCTCGAAACCATTCCCGACATGTGCGACTCTCAGCGAAAGCTCGACCAGGCTTCCAACAAACGAAAGGCTACCCATCAAGAACCCAGTCCCCCGGCCTCCTACGGGGGCTCGACCACAATGGAACAGCAGACACCAAAAAAGCGCAGACTCGTCGATCCAAATCGCACACCGCGAGCTGCAGATTTCCCTGCCCCGGGTTCTAGCGCAGGCTCCATCTCCTGGTCGGAATCTAGTGATGGCGCGTCTCGATCGAGTTCCCCGAAGAAACAGATGCTGGGCCTGCGACTGGAAGAGCGAGGACTTGATTGCCGGCAACTAAACCTCGACACTGCACCTCCCGTTGTTGCCGATCTCCTCAACATGATTCGAGAGATTGGCAGCGGAATCGAGATACTGCCCGAGGCGCAGAGGGATACCATCCTCGACAGTCCCCATGTCAGAAACCAGATGACGCGACTCTGGAGGTTCGCCTTCAAGGAAGCTGGGGTAGACACGTTGCCAGGCCGAGTCCCGCCGCCAGACGAGATTTCCCTTATCTGCGATCTTGCGCGCCATTGCCACGACACGAGCCACGAGGAGGCGTCCTGGAACATGGAGGTACATCATCGCCTCCTCGAAGCCATTATGAGAGAGCCAGGTACATATACGGGCAGACCATTCAACTTTACAACCTGGTAGGTTATGCTCGGCTCATAGACACCGCGCCATATCTAATCGTGATTTCTAGCACTACTGCTCGTCCTCATCGAAGATTCGTCCCGTATTCCTCCACAGCGAAAATGGTCGACTTTTGCCTCTACCTCAACGAGGACGCTGATTTCGACGCCCTCCAAGCCCTGGGCCGCCGAACCCCAACACTGACGGTGAACCACACCGACTTCGCGCCTTTGCAGCTGACTCCCATCGCTCTGAGTATCGAGACTAAGCGTCCAGAAAAGGAACTCGATGCGGCACAGTTGCAAATGGGCGTCTGGCATGCAGCTCAATGGGCATTTCTCCGCTCTGTCATCGGCTTGACAACCCAACCGATATTGGCCGAGGAGGAGATGGACCGGAAGCAGAAAGCGAGCACGGCTCTATCGGAGCTAGGGTTCATTCCGGGAATCATCATCCAGGGCCATCGCTGGCTGTTTGTCTTCTCGACGCTCGAGGGCGATAAGACGGTGCTGTGGACGGAGCGACAGTTTGGTACCACGCAGAGCATCCTCGACACGTATTCGGTGGTGGCTGGGATTCGTGAGCTTGCAAGATGGGCGAGGGATGTCTATGTGCCTTGGTTTCGGGCAAATGTGCTCTCCGGATTCCAGCCTAGCGACGAAGCAGGATGAAATGCCATCCCGGGACTTTGAGTCGTGACTTTTTATTCACCAAAGACCCGAGCCTACGACAAATCTTGGGCCAAGTCGACACCGTTGGTCAATTAACACAATGCCGTCGTTCCCGCTCGCCTACGCCTTTCGAATCTATAAAGGGTTGAAGTATACCTTTTAGCCATCGACCGATCGTGTTGGCGAAGGTTGTTGCCCGATGAAATTATTGACCTCGCGACGAGTAATGAGAATGCTGAGGGGCAGAATCAAGACGGCTCTTGATCCAAGGCACTTTTGCTAGCGTACCCATGCCCTGTACGACATTTTCAAGAGGCGTCCTCGAACCTCAAGAGCCTTTTCTTAGAGTATCCAAGAGGCTCGATGTGCAAGATCGAATGGGGTTTGGCGTGGCTCCCATCCTGTCATAGGAACAAGTCCCTCCTGAAGTCTATGGCTCCAGATGAGGCCTTTGATCCCCTTCCAAAAGAGACGGCGGATGGAATGGGACCAAGTTTGGCTTCACTTTAATACTATGACAACACTGACTGAAGAAGCTTTCGCGAAGCTGGTATCTTCAAGATTTGCCCTAGGCGCCGCGACGACAAGTACTTGCTCGTAATCTACCGTACAATAATCTCGTTCTCGTTTTCATCCTGTCTCTGGTATTGTGATGCAGGCACATCTTCTATCGTGGATATTTCTCCCATAGTAGGCGGGATGCCCAAAAAAGCAGGAATATCCTCATAAAGCTCTGGAAAGTGGGTAAAGAAATCCGTCGACATTGTCCACACGTTAATGTCCCGAATCCTCTCCTCGAAGAGTGGCGAGAGTTGGTATTTTCCCGTATGCGCGTTGTGCATGTAAGTATCCCTGAAATCATAGGGCCATAGTATTTTGAGATTTGACTGGAATAGATCCCAGAACACGTTTGTGCAGTATTGATGCTGCGAGAAAACGAAGCGCTCTCGGACACCCGGCCTATGGCAAAGATGTCAGCATAGGAGGTGTTGCCATTATGCGGAGGACTTACCAGACGAAGAAGTCGATGGCGTAAGAGTGTGCTAGAGATTGCGATGGTCTGTCACCAGTAAGCAATTGCCAAAACCGATGGATAACATTCATGTATTTACCTCATCCAGAACCACCGTGGTAAGGAAGCGCGCCGTGTCAAGGTAGGGTCTCCGTGGTAGGTTATCAGGAGGTGCATCATCCTCAAAACAGCGAGACGCTCTGTGCTCGCACATGTATGAAAGCAGACTTCATCAATCTTGCGGAGCTTTCGCCAGGATGGTGTCATTTTCCCTGCTCTCTCAACAGTGTCCCATCCCTCCAGGACGGCGCGGACAGGAGTGTCTTCGCAGGTGTACTCTTCGACGGCCAGCTCGTCTACAGAGAGCTTGGTGGGCTTGTTGAGGACTTCGTTGGCTACTCGCCAAGTATTGGCGTTGGGAGCATGAGAGTCTGATGCGCAGGTGTTGGGGCTGGAGCAGTGGCAGAGGATTGGAGGTGTTGGGATAATGACATCCTCTTGGGTTGCTGGGATGTTGGGCAGTAGGCCTGGCAGTGGGAGCATCTCCGCTCCCCCTTGGCTCAGGATCGAATTGTCAAAGGCCATGGGGGGGTAGTTCCATGTGTCGTTGCCGAAAGTAGCGGCAAGCTGAGGCTCTACAGGCGGGAGTGACAAGACGCATTGTCCGCTTGACTCTGATGGTCTTCGGGTCTGTTGAACCCTTTCCACCTGGAGCAAAGACCCACTGGGCGATCCCTGCGGAGGCTCGACAGGAGTCGCGTCGTCGATGTGCCGACGTATGGTTGCGCCGAGAGAGTTGAGGACCTGGAGCAGGTTGTCGCGCTCCTGGGTGACAAGCGAAAGCTGGTCCATCAACGACGATACTTGCGCGTTGGAGCCCGTCTGTCGCAGGCTCTCGACCATGGTCTCCAGCTGAGCAATGCGGCTCTTTGTGCGCTCGCGTGCCAAGCGCTGGGCCTTGCGGTCGAGCTCCCGCTTCTTCAGGCGGCGCGCGTCCGCGATGCTGTCTTCGGCCTGGCTACGCATCGTGATCGCCTCAGGGATGGGGATGATGGAGAAGACTTCTCGCCTCTGCAGAGGATCCCGGGGGAGCACATCCAGGCATGAAAAACAGGGGATCGTTCAGGGGTCATGTGAATCTGGGGAAGCCGGGTAGTTGGTTTCCGCACAAGGTTCAGCGCTAAGAACAAAAGAGGTTCAAGATTGGCAAGGAAAAACCGAGGTTTATGATGTAAATCATGCAATTGGTGTCTCCGCCTACGGGCTAGTAACCCGCGCGTTCCGATTTGTTCGGTATGGGGAAATTGTAATGACGGCTTCATATCGCCAGCCGCTTAGTGGCCGGGACGGAACGCGACTCAGCTCAAGTGGCCACGCCATGTCTCGTCTCTTGAGGTTGCCAAGTATTTCGCTGCACTGTTCGACAACCCCCTTCTGGATGCTCCAGTCTCATCCTGTCTTTCGAGGCGTAAGCACAACCTGGAGATTCGGTGCCGCCAAGGTAAACCCATCCTTCAGCCCATCCAAGAACTTGCTACCGCTATTCTCGCTTGCAAGCCTAACGTCGTATCGCCCAAGTATTTCAGCCGTGACGAAGCGAAGTTCCATCAGGCC
The DNA here is from genome assembly GCA_014824385.1 of Fusarium cyanostomum. Taxonomy (NCBI): domain Eukaryota; kingdom Fungi; phylum Ascomycota; class Sordariomycetes; order Hypocreales; family Nectriaceae; genus Fusarium; species Fusarium cyanostomum. Next base: position 26,215 of record JABCKW010000126.1, on the reverse strand, counting down.
CAGCTGTTTGCCAACACAGGAATAACGGCCTGCGATGTGAAATTAGCCATGGTCTTGGACAGTATCAACGGGTAGAATTAGCCTCACCGACTCCAAATGGTGCAAAAACAGAAGCATCCTTCGTCAGCTCCCGCTGCGTAGTCCATCTTTCGGGGATAAACTCATTTGGACGCCCAAACACCCGCTCGTCTGATAATCTGGTTAGCCCAGTATCACACCAGAGAAACCCGACTCCAAATGCTGCAAACTTGCCTCTGTACAGTGTGTATGTTGGCATTTGCACAATCGTGTCTCCAGGAACGAACTTGTCGCCAATCTGGAGGCCTTCGGGTGGCGTCACCCTCTGCAGTCCAGAAGGGATCGGGGGATGCAACCTCAAGGACTCATCAATACAGGCCTGGAGATGCTTCAACTTGAAAAGACCGGCATGAGTGGGCGCGGCATTCTCGGCGTAGTATCCATCAATCTCCTCCTGTAGACGCTTGCACGCTTCCGGGTTGGTCGCAAGCTCAAAGAACAGACAAGTAAGCGAGGCGGCGGTGGTATCGCTATGAGTTGTAAGCCTAGTTAAGTGTCTGATGCATCTTGGCTTACCTTCCAGCAACAATGATCAAATGCGCATCGCCATCGAGATTGACTCTATCCTGTTTTGTAGGCCGCTCAAGTGCTTCATAGTCGTCTAAGATCCAAGAGAAGACGCCCGTAGACTCTGGCTTATTCTGGGACTTGGTCAGCGGTGCCTCAAGCCTACACAATAGCGATCCTCTTACCTTCTGTCGCTCATTGACCTGATCTGAGAGCCATTTCTGAAACCGGACGTGCTCGCCGTTCAAGCCAGGTGTTTCTTTAAAAAGCGGGAACAGCCATATGAGGTTGCTAAAGGCACTGACAGCCAGCATGTTGGTATGCACCGATTGCATGTAATAATGCATGATTCCGTCTCTCAGCATGTTGAAGCCTTTGCCAAAGGCCAGGTCGCCCATGACGTCGAAGCTGTAAAAGTTGAACCACTTGGACGCGTCGAACGGCACGCCGGAGTTCTCTTTAATCCTGCTGAGGAGTAGATCCGTGTAACGTGCAACTCGTGGTTCGTAATCGCGAAGGGCTTAACGATCCGGAGGTCAGTCTGGGTCCGTTCATCAAGTAGGGAGAGTAAACAAGCGTGCCTTTAGAGCTAAAGCCCTTATCCCATATCTTCCTCCGAGCCGAGTGTTCCTTCTTGTCCCTGATCATGTGCAGGGACTTAACGGGGTACATGACGTTATACCAAGGTCCCTTCCCACAAGGTGAGTTGGTGGAGTGAATAAAGCGAAACGCTTCGGGGTCGGCAATAGACAAAGTAGTCGGCCCTAGAGATATCAGCACAGAGTCCATCGAGGGATTTACGATCATGCAGTTGACTCAACGCACCGACTCGAACGATGTCTCCATATTTACGGTGCAGATCCTGAACTTCCTCGTATAGATGAAATTTCTTGATCGAAAGAGAAGTCAGGTAAAAGTTCGAAAGCTTTGCGGCAAAGGGCCCGGGAAATCGTCGTAAGCGATGGAACATGCCCCGATAGATTAGCATGCTGCTGTAAATACCAGCCGATGTTGCTGAAACAAGCGATGAAGCTGTCTTGAGTGCCTCTCCCGGTGTGTAAGCTGCGTAGTGAACAAGTGCACCCGTTAGCAAGCCTTGGACTCCTAGAAGTGCAAGGAGAATCTTGGTGGTGTAGATGTCCCATTCGCCCTGGCGAAAGAGTCCAATATGGAGTAGAACTCCTAAGAGACCAGCTGCTAGCAGGGTCTCCGTAGGAGAAGACTCCGCGAGAAGGATTAGGTCAGACATATTGAAGGGGCGTAGAGTTGTGGCCTCGTCGGTCAATGATGAGGTTGAATAGGACGTGGCTGTTATTTAAATAATAGAGATATCTTCCAAAGCATACATCATCTAGGCCAATATTCCCTGCGCATTGTGTAGGGACATTCTGCAACTTCCATTAGTCTTCTATCTGCTCCGCACTTGACTCAGAAGACTGGGGTCTTAAGTACCATCACTGAATCAGTACAGAGCTCACTCAGTAGAATATATCCCTAAAATTTACACTCTTAAAGCAGGGACCAAACAAATGGCGTGCGGAGGGGCAGTGTCGTGAGAAAGTGTCGCATGATTTTGTCGAGTCAGACTCCTCTGACACGTTCGATGACGGGTGACTTGCATATTGCAGCACTAGCAAACCGGATCCGGTCTTTAACTCCTTCTAGTTTCATTAATCATATCGGCAGTTGAATTAGATAGTCTTCCCCGCATCTATGTTGATATGCCGATGGTTTGTCTGCAAAGGGCATCGGCTCTTCGAGGGGAAATCTAGATAGACCGCCAAGCGATTTACTATGTTGATATGCGATACGCATGGTTCTCGTAATAGGCCTATGAATGGGACTATATTCCGGGTAGTGAAATGGAAGAGGATGATATTGTGTGCCCCGCGTATGATTCCTCTGTTGTGTTTAGACTGTGTTGTGGCTGATATGGCCTATCTAAAAGGCGACTTTCAGACAGAGTATAGAACTTGAACTACAAATGCGCTGCACGTAGACTTACTAGACTTGAAATTCATTGTGTAGATGCGTCTAGAACTAAATACGTTTACAAGAATGGAAAATTCCTGTAATTCATCTCAAGTCAAGGATGACTCTACCTTGAATCCTGCCAGTCTCCATCTCTTCGAAGACCTGTAGATGTCAAAACGAGCCCAATTGCTTCCGCAGGACGGATTACTTACATTAGAGAGGCTCTTCATTCTCCTCATCCAGTAATGAGTTTTGGTGCCTCCATTTCTGGCAATGTCGAGGCATACCTGAGCATCTAAACGGTTGCCCGTTTTCGTCGCTTTACAATGCCCCGTTAGCGTTTATACACATTACAGGACTTGAGCGTAGGCTCACTTATGATTCTAAGCTCACTCGCAACCATGTCAGCCACGCTGGGGACAAGACAACCCTCGCCTTCGGGGATGCCCAAACAAACAACTGTGCCTCGAAACCCAAGCCAAGACATGGCCTGGGAGTAAGACTTTGAACTTGCCGCACACATGAGAGCGATTCGCGCACCCCCATTAGTGAGCTTCTTGATCTGGCTCGTGAGATCACTGTCATTCTGAAATGTCGTATAGTCCAAGAACGCAGCGACACCGAGGTTCCAGCAAAAATCCTCTTGGCTTCCGAAATCGACGCCGACAACTCTCTTCGTCCCTTTCTCTTTGCGTGCTGGATGGCTAGATGCCCCAGGCCACCACCTGCTCCGGAAATCACCACCCAGTCTCCCGGCCGTATGCCTACATTCTTCAAGGCTGTGTAGACGGTGATGCCTCCACACATGAGTGGCGCTGCGCTCGCCAGATCCAGGCCTTCGGAGATCAGCGTGACATAGCGAGCTGTGGCAATGCAATATTGTTGGAATGTTCCAGGCGTGAAGTATCCAGACACCTTGGTGCTTTTGCAAGAGGACTCGCCGCCCTCGATGCAGCGACCTTTCGTACGGTCAGTTTACTAGCCTTTTCATGACATGAAATTTACTTACTACATGACAGGCAGGCATCAGCGGCGTATTTAATGCCTACGTGGGTACCAATTTGAGGGAACGTGACGTTATCACCGCGCGCGACGACTTGTCCGTTTCCTACATGGAGTCAGTTCATAGTCACATAAATACAACCTTCGTGGCCTCCGATTTGCCCTGGGAGAACGGTCAGTTGTTGATCAACACCACGTCCTAACAATCACGACTTACCTTTCGGAGTAGGAGCCGGCAATCCAGGAAACAGATTCAGACAGAATCCGGTGTCAGTGTGACATACGCCTGAATACATTCTGAGGCGATTAGAGAGATTTGAGCCATGTAGACGTGTCCATTTCTTACAGTCGAACCAGGACTTCGCCGGGGCCGGGCTTTTGGCACAGCCAGTTCAACAATTTCAGTCTTGAGCGTTCCTGGCTCTGCATATATGGCCGCACGATTGGTCGCGGGCAGAGAAGGAACGGAATCCATAGAAGGCATTGTTGACTTGAAGCAATACTGTTGTTTGATGGAACGAGAAGCGCTGAAGTTGACTCGCCTAATGGCCGCGGAGTGGAATTATACGAAAACTCCTGGATATTATATAAATCCCATCATCATTGAAAACCCCTCCGAATATTCCAAAATCGTCGTGGATGAGCCCTTTGGTACGCGTCTTCTGATACTGGAATATCCTGGTGCTGACTTTATTCTAGGCCCCGTGTTCCCTGTTTTGGAGTGGTCCAACGAAGAGGATTTACTGAAGAGAGCCAATGATACCATTTACGGCCTCGGTGCATCCGTCTGGACGCGGTACACTGAGCAAGCGGATCGCCTTGCAAAGCAGCTTGACGTTGGCAATGTTTGGATCAACACTCACATGGAGCTCAGGCCGGATGCGGCGTTTGGTGGTCACAAGTTCAGTGGCATTAGATCGGACCTTGGCGTGAACGGTCTGAAGGCCTACTGCAACATTCAAACCATTCACTGGAACAGAGGATGCCGATTCTGGGGCGCTTCATCGGTAGTCAGATCGATCGGGGATGGTTGATGGTGAGAGCTGTGCTCATTAATGAGTTCTCGAACGCGCTGTGTATATGGCAAGAGATGATATCGCCTTGACATGGTGGCAACCCAGAAGCATACTTATTACTACTAGATAGAAATTCGCTTTGCTTTATGAAATCTATTTATATGCTGATGTTTATTGTCATAAATGCCCTTTGTGCTGTTGCCTCGGTCTCTATTCCATCAGGCAGGATGTGAGGGTTATTTCTCCGCTGACGGCTCGAAATAGGCGCCAAGTCTGTGGCATGTCAGTGAATGCTTCCTTCATACAATGATGAAATTCACTTACCCAATAATGATATAGCAGGCGTACATGAGTGCACCCTTCAACCCGATGGCCCTGACAGCAGTGCCGGCACGGCTGAGGATGAGCAGGTTCACCAACAGTCCTGTGCCAACAAGCGTTGTCGTCTCAAAGACGTTAAAGGCCATCTCCAGATCCCGATGCAGCATCCAAGCAATAAGAACTGTCAGTGGGGCCACACAGAGGGCGATCTGGATAGCCGACCCAACAGCAACCGAGATTGCGAGATCCAGTTTGTTCTTGGTGGCCACCGTCACAACCGTCACGTACTCGGCGATATTTCCAACCACCGGTAGGATGATGAGGCCAATCATGGCTTCCGACAGGCCACCTTCATGCGTAACTTGGTCAATCGTCTTGACGAGGAACTCGGCGTTCATTGACATGAGCGCCGATGAGACAACTAGAATCGTAACGGCAGCTATTGTTCCGCCGGGGGTGCTTGGCTGATGCTGTTGGTGGGCAACCATATCGTGAGGACGCTCATGTGAGAGCTGCCTCGATAGCACTGCACCGCTTAGTGAGGAGCCCCTGCTGTGGAATCCTGGGCCATCACTCAGTGAGTGAGAACGAGAGTGTCCTCTAGGTCGAAAGCCCTGTTGATACAAGGTGCTTTGAGAGTCGGGCACACCAAGATCTCTATTCCCGCGGTGCTCCTCGCTGCCATCTCGGCTCACTCTATTTGCGCTGTTCGCGTCTAGAGTAGTGCTCCTAGCTCTGCCTTGGATATCCTCATCGGCAAAGCGAATCATTCGAGGCCCTGGGTTATTCTGAGACGAGCTTGGGCCACGACGTCTGTGAGAGTCCCAGTGCTGATGATTGCTGGTATGAAGCGTCTGCAGCGGAATAGGCGCTGCTTCTGCCGTCTTCGGTCTCATCTCGTAGGCAAAGTAAAAGATGTAAATGACCAGTACGACCAGGGAGGAAGCGCGGCTCATGCTTAAAGCCGCATCGCTTCTGGTTCCCTTGAGATGGAAGGTGTAGTCAAATGCCGTCTAGTAGGGTCGGTCAGCATATGATTGTTAGGTGAAGGTAGAGCGACTCACAGGCATCAAGATGACAAACACAGAGATGAAGAGTAGGCACGCCAGGAGCTCTGATTCCTCCATGCTGCAGTGAGGGTCGACATCGGACATGCTACTAGCCAAGAGGGCAGAGCCGAGAATCAGGAGCAGATTCACCAGGACACTGCCCAGAATGGATGCTTGGACGATGCGAATATGGTCGTTCACCAGTGCAACCCTGCCGAAGTTAATGATGCGTCTCCGTGCCAGCACTCAATTTTGACTTGCACTCTTCATCCCAGTCAGCGAAGCACCTCAAAATGTAGCATTCTGCGGGGACTTACAAAATAATCAACTCGACGAGATTGCCGAGGGTAATGTTCAACAGCGCACCGACTGTGTCTCCAGAATCGGCCGCTATCCGTTCCGTGGCGTCGGTCAACATGACAGAAAGGGGCACAATGGCGATGGCATTGGTGATAAATGTCAGCAATGGAGTTGCCTCGAGCGAATGCGCAGCAAGGCCAATCGGGACAAAAACAAGCAGCCAATTCAGCTTGGAAGCCACCAAAGTGGCCCGAATCTGGCCGGAAAACGTGAGGCCAGCATCACTGTTGGCGCTGAACTCGAAGCCATTGCGTTCCAGCGGCGGAGGGGATTGCGTCTCCAGATCATTTACGCTCGACGACCCCAGCTGCTGGTAGCGAAACCCGCCCCCGAAGCGCGAAGATGCACCGAGTGCTCGTTTTACCGTGTCTTTTCACCAGCTGCGTCGTCAGTTTTGCCCTCTGCGTGGAACGAAGCTGACGACAGGGGCACGCACCTCGTAAGCGAAAATCTACCCCTGAGACTGGGTGATGGCCGCTGGAGTCCTGGTCAGAGTACGGGCGCGTCCCGTCGTCGGGCGAGTCGTCTTCATCTTCGCTCGCACTCGAAGCTGAGCAGCCATTGAACCTGGGGGCCTCAGAGGCGAGAGAACTCATTGAGAGTGAGACAGGCAGCGTGTTGACGCCCGAGTGTTTGGGAGAGAGGAGCCCCGAGAGGAGACAGGGTGGGCAATTTAAGGGTCCTTCACGATGGATGCGCCGCCGCTAAGCATTTACCCCTTATTTAGTCTAATAATCAGAATCAGCCTTGGATCCAGTGGATGATGAGGGATTATTTAGCCTTGTTCACCCTACAACCGCTCAGCTTACGGCTTACTGTGAGTTATTACCCATGAAACCCTCTTCGTAATCCTCCACCTGGTTCCATTCTCACTTCTCACATTGCCCCACAGCGCAACGTGGATTAACAGCCCAAAGCTAGGGGTTAATTATGGCGCATCAAAGCAAATCGCGATTAAAAATGAGGCTGTCAGGTTCAATAGATCTTACACTAGGTGTTGGTTTCAATCTGAAGCAAAATATGCATCAACTCGCTTCAATCGCAAGCTGTTGTTTGCACAGATGATCATGATGTAGTCATTACGGACCAGACAGTCTTCTGACGAGCGAAGTTGGACTCATAAGACTGACCGGCCAAGACAAATCCTCAGCACTTCCCATTCTCTTCACGGCAACCAACGTACGCAGCCCCCCAAATGAAGCCATAATTCGCTTTGGGTGCGTGTACAGGAGGATCATTTTGAAGGCGGCCAGGTTGCTCAGCTAGTCAACGCAACCTTCCGAGTTACATTCCAATCTCCACGACGCAGGCCGGCCTCTCAGTCAGTCACTTAGCAGCGACTGTAGGAGAAGTCGTTGAGCTGAAAGCCCAGCACTTCCTTGGTGCGTCTTTCGATGAGTTCAAGGGCCTAATTGAGCGTAGACACTAGGAGGCTATTGAGCGGACAGTCAACGATATCGTCCAAGATAACTTGCCCATCACTGTCTGCTAGTGGACTTTGGATGAGCTGAGGCAAAGTGCTGGACTGGTCCGGAGGCTCCTTCGATCCCTGAAGGCGAGTTAGCTCGGGCGGTCGATATTGAAGATACTAGAGCTTACCCTAGTAGTAGGACGCATATGGCGAGTACCAAAGACCTGGGCGCTATTCGAATTCGTCAGATTTGTCGCCAGAAAGGAATTATCGAGATATCATACGAGTTGGTTGATCCAACATGGGGAGCACCAATTGATCCTTTTAGCTAAGCCGAAAAGTCCCTACCTTGGAATAAGTGTTGGGTTTTAGTTGAGTCCACCCCTAGTGTATTTTCTGATTATATCTATTATTTCCAACACCCATCTTCTCGAGGAAATTCCGCCTGTCTATCTGATCCCAGTCATCACACTCTACCCTAAACTCATTATTCTAAAAGCCCAATCATGCTTACTACTTATAAATACACCCAACACCTGAGATGGTAAGATGGCGTCTTGACGCGAATCAAAGCAGACTTGTCGGATCGAGAGTACAACAACAAATAATGCCGTCATATCCCGCATCGGGGAACAGGCGCAAGGGGGCAAAGGAGGAGAAACTCCTCTATTGCGAATACAAGCGACGAATGGTCAAGAATCCAGCGTGAGATTAATAGCGTCAGGAAGCCTTTCAAGGCCGTCGAATTAGACGGTTATCCCTTGGTACAAACACGAAGAAATACCTTGGAGGACCATGGATATTGCCAGGAGTTGACATGTACAACCGAGCCATTGCGACTGGACAAACACATATCTCGCCAAGGCACGCGTTGGGGGATGTATCATCCAGCGACCTCTCCACGTGTAGAACTCACTCAGTAATGGCAATTGTTTCAGTCTCGGCTGGTAAGACATGCCCAATTTTTGGAGACATCTGGCTTGCTCCTGGTTTCAACCTCCACACGGTGCCCCCACTTGAGGAACCGACGAGGTGACATAAACCTGCCACATGTTTTGAAGGGAGCTTTAGAATATCACCACGCCAAACAATGTCCTACTTTAACTTTAATTTGAGAACTCCGGGGAGCCTCGTGGCTGTGATGAACGTTAATACGTGTCGGCCCGAGGCGGGACCTTCGGAAAGTAAAGAGATGCAACCACCCTCGGTCCCAGCCACAGCCCAATATCTGTGAACAAGAGAGTATATTTGTCTTGCGGTCTGTCTGGGATGAGTAAATAGTCATTCGCACTGAGACAAAGTAGCGCAAGCAGTCTAAAGGAAGGAGATAGTTGCCCTTGCTTCAGGGGGAATCCACATTAGTTACCCGTCAGCATCACGACTGACTAGCACATGCTTGGTTAGAACAAGGTAGCATCATCTAGTCTAGTACTCCGACTCTAATAATAATACGAGGGCGCGTGACAGAGTGCGGCTATGGTGCAGCAAGATGTGGTCAGACAACAAGCCCTATTAACCCTGGCACGTCTCGTCATCCCGAGGCAAACAAGCCACACCAAAACTCATGATATCTATCGGAATATCCAGGTATGCATTTGTAAACAAAAAGTATCTCAGACGCTATACACTGCGGCCGATAAAGCCCAAAATCATGACGTAGCGACCGTGCAGTCCTCAAACTCCGTCCGCCTATGGATATGTGAAATAAGATGACACAAAAATTGGCCGCCCCTTCTATTTCGCATCGTCCCACTTCCTCCATTCTACAAAAGGTCCGAGATTATTATGCGCTGTGTAGCAAGGTATCCATCCTGGGATACCTCGCGTTGATGTTGGTGTAATAATGAACAGGTAGAGCAATTGCCCCGAAAACGCCTGATAATGCAGAGAAAATGCCCGCCGTTTAGGACAAGGAGTGATATCGCCAAAGACGTTGACGTTCACGAATCCACCATTGAGCTACTGGCACGGCCTCGGATGCCCATTGGGCAGCCTCGTCACCCATCGCGGTGCGGGTGTCTTCGATCAGCTGTTCTGGCGACCATGAAGCCACAGGCTTAAGCTCGAGGGGGTCGTTGAGAGCGTCTGTTAACCGGTACTCGGTGACCTTGCTCAGGGGAATCACCATCCTCCAAGGCACATCCGCTGACGTGATGCCGAGCATACCCGCTCCCGAGTTGACGACGGAGAAGGTCCATGCACGTCGGTCACCCTGCGACTTCCTATAGGGCCGAATTAGGGATTGGCCTTCGTAGTCCTGGACAAGGTCGGAGGCGATGTGGGTGTCCTTCTTGTTGAGAGAGCCGCTGTTGATGAGCAGGTCGAGGATGGTCGGCAGAATAGAGATGGTGGTGGTGTTGGCTTGGTATTGCACGCGAGGGAGGTGAGGATGTCGGAAGGTAAGGCCAACTCGGAAGTTGCCGAGATGATTGTTCTCGTACGTGCCCTCCTTGCCGCCGTCCTCCTTGAACGAGTGGCCGTGGTCGCCAGCAAAGACGACAAGAGTCTCGTTGGCAATACCCGTGTCATCGAGGAGCTGCATGAGCTGTGCCATCCACCCATCGTGATAACGAATGGTGTTGATGTACTTGTTCCAGTTTTCGTGCCACTTGTTGTCCATGCCGGCATGGGGCAGGTAATCATAAAGGGGAAAGCCCTTGGGGGTGCCCCAAGCGTGGTGCGTAGTGCTCGTAAAGTGTGATAGCCACATGCGCTCGTTGTTGGAGGTGGCGTTGGCGATGAACTCTCGGAGGTATGGCATCAGGACGGGTTCAGGGTAGGCAAAGTAGTTGACCTGTTGGTACAGGACATCCGACTTGTTGTATCGCCAGTCGCCCTCGAGCTGCTTCTTGGTGATGATGTGCTGGAAGCCCAGCTTGGCGTCGAACTTTTCCTGCCTGTCGTACTCCTCGATCTCGGCCTCGAACAGAGCCGACTTCCACTGCAGATCCCGGTAGTCTGCATCACCAGAAGACACGTTGTCCTTGGCACGGTTGAGGAGATGGAGGATCTGGGGGATGCACGGCTGGTAGCTGTCCGTGTCGGCTTCGGCAAACTTCTCGACGGGCATCGGGTAGGCACCGCAGTGGTTGGCGCCGTAGCTCTTGGTGGACATGGTGGCAGCGGTGTAGGCGCCATCAACGTTGATGCCGCCAAAGCCCTCCTTTGCTTGATCGTGCCACGTGAACCCGGGATGCTTGTAGGGCTTGCCGTCTTTGTCCGTGAAACCCATAGACTTTCCCGTGATTTGCTCGATGTGCGGCGAGAGCTGAGAGAATCGCTCGTTGACTGCCTCTCGATCCTTGGCATCGTTGAAATCCATGAGCATGTTGTGAGTATGGGAACCTTGCTGAAGCGGCCAGAAGTCTGTGCGGAGACTCTCCATGAGAATAAACATGACGTGCTTAATCTTGACCGAGCCGTCGCCGAGCGCCTCCTGCAGAGTGGGGAGGATGTCGATGTCGAGGTTGGAAATCTTCAATGGATCGTTGACGGGGTTGTAATACGGGTCCTTCTCTGTCAAGGCGATCTGAGGGCACTTTTTCGGAACAGCATTCTTGGGGTCACCGAGGGATCCGTAGTAGCCGTTCTTGAACCTCTTTGGGTCCCATCTGAAGAAACCGCGTGGCAGCTTTTTGGGCAGCCAGTCAACCTTTCGCTTTCGGTAACGCTCAGCCAGATCGCTCAGTCCCTTGTCGGCCATGGGCGCCCAGCCCTTGTAGAACTCGCCGTCGGGCTCCTGCCATGTAGAATTTACGAGCAACTCAGGGAATGGAAAATCATTCTCCACAAGCTTCCGCTGTTCCTGGCACAAATCGGGCTCCTCCTTGAACACGTCCAGCATGGACACTGAGAGAGTAACCGTCATGTAATCGTAAGGCTTTGCAGGGCGCACGATGAGCGTAACCGCGATGAAGATGGACAGGGCCAACTTCCAGAGCCAGGACGGAAACGGAATGCGCGAGATCAGTTTGTAGATCTTCCCTCGAAGGTTGGCAGGCTTCTCTGGTTGGCTGAGAAGCATGAGACCGTCGGGGCGATCACTGCTGGAACGACCTTGATCCATCGAGTATGTTTTGGTCGATTCGACATCGGTATCAGCGTTGTTGAGGGCGGAATATTTTCCGCGTCGGAGGAACCGGATTCTCCTGAAGTAACTGTAGACTGGGGGTCTCAAGTCAGCACGCCCTCAACCAGGAGTGGGGAAAGGACACGGAGAACGAACCAGATGAGACATCGTCGCCAATTGCGCCCAACAAACCACCAACTGCCCTGTAGACGACGCCATGGACACAAATGGAAATGAGCAGCAAAACCAATCCGGACGCAATCACAGCCCAGCTTCCGGTGAGCAACACCTTGAGTCCCTCCTTGCTGGTGGCATAGGCTCCGGCATCGCGCCAATCAAGCTCGCCTCCTGTTTTCGTGTAGAATCCAAGTTGCGACGATGAGCCGCCGAGGGCGACGAGGCTGCAAAGCGAGATTCATGTCAGCTCGAGGGGCGGGTTCAAGGAATGCGCGCAAACGTACGTGGCCAAGCTACCGACAATGCAGCCAGCCCAAGCCCAGGGCGTCCTTGCCTGGCTCAAAAGAAGCCTCGCAATGCATATCGCCAAAATGTCGAAGAGGAAGAATGTCGGCAGGTAGAGGAGGAAGGCCCAAGTAGGGACCGTGGAGATGTGTGTCCAAAGATGCAGGAGTTTGCTGGAAAAGACGGACACGAAGAAAACGCCAAAGACCACCGAGACTGAGAATAAGAAACACATTTTTGCGCCTGTCAGGTTGAAAGGTCAGACACAGGACGCGGGTTGAAGAAGAGGAAGGAGGGAAGGTGAGGGAGGAGAAGGGAAAGGATCCTAGACAGCAGAAATCGGTGGCGGAAAAGCAATACAAAAGGGAAAGAAGAACGAGGGAGATGCAAGAGAAGATCTTGGCTTGAAAGGATTCACCTCGGACAATGTGGGGTAAGCGGGCCAAACGAGAAAGGGGTCGCGTGTCCAGGGGCGCCGTGTCTTTGTGTCTTTGGGGGTTGGGGGGTGGCCAGCCCTGCAGCCAGCACAGAGTCAGGCTGCCCGCCAGGTGCCAGGAGCCAGGTAGGGCTAAAACGCCGTGTCTCGACCGCGCTCTGGGAGTGGGTTAATTTCCCTGGGCCTGGGACTGGGGCCTGGGACCTGGGACCTGGGACTCGGCAGTAATGTAATATTCGACAGGAATTGACAGGAATTAGACAAGAGTAATGGATGGGTGAGCATGTAACCATATGCTGTGCAAATGCGCCCAAGGGACTTTTGGACGTGCTGTGCCACGGCGGCTAACGCCCACCTAACGGAATACGAGCAGTCGGTGATGGTGCTCCCAGCTCCGGACCGGAAGAGCCTTTGTCCGGGTGTAGGGACCTGGCTTATTATAGAAAAAAGGCCGAATTACCACTGTGCCGCACTGTATGTACTCTGTAATGCTTCGCTCCACACGGTGACATTTGTTGATGCACCGGCCACCAAAAGGGGCAGCTCGCATTGGCTCCCTCGTAGAACCGGGCACCCCGGTGTCAAAAATACTCTGCAGTTCATAGCAGGTAAACCATTCCTGTTTTTCTGACACCGGATTGCGGGCTGAGAACTCGTGAGGGTTGTTTCAACTGCTGAATGAATCCTTGGTCAGAATCCTTGGTCAGAATCCTTGGTCAGAATCCTTCGTCAGCATCGCCTTGCAAGCATCTGCCAATCCTGGCCGCCTGCATTGCATTGCTGCATGGCCCGTGGAAACGGTTGGCTTAGCCTCTGTACGGATTAGATTGCTTTGTTGGCTGAAGAAGCATCAGAATTTCAAATTTCTTTGACAGCCAACGACTCGTCTCCCATCTCGGCGCATGTATGATGTGTGTCTCACTAGGTTCCATTACCACTGATTACTTGCAGGGATACTTTGCCGCACAATCCCGTGCCAGCCGCTATGCCAAGGCGGCTACATTTTCCGTCTAAGCTCTGGCTCTGAAGTTCTAGCGCTGTTCCCTCTGCAGAAAAGAAGTTTTGCCATCATTGAATTGTTTCTTGGCGGAACGCCATTCCAACGGCCGTCGTGACCGAAAGCGGACTCTCCCTAGGCCTCTTTCGCTCAAAAGATTGGCGGCTCGGCACGGTTATCCGGCATCGACTGCACGGATCGATCGGCATGTATTGGCATGTAAAGACAGTATTGACAGTATTGTATGACACGTCGACACCGGCGCGCATTGCTGCGTTCCCTCAGCAGTAGGCCAGCGGCATGCCTGGATCTGAGTGGCCCCTTTACGATACGCGATATTGCCAAGATGATTGTTCTATGTGGACCTGTCTCGGCACCTCCTTTTGGCTGGGACCAACATTGTGAGAGACAGTGTAGGGAATCCTCCTTGAAACGAGCACGCGACATGACCTGAGCGACCGACATGCCGGGTCCGCCGGGGGTTCTGTTACTGTTGTTCGTATTGACAAATTTGGACCCTCGGGCCTTTCAAGGGATATCTGGTCGCGTGATGCGTACCCATATGGAGAATGAAACTGTGTCCAAGCTCTAAGCTAGCACCTCGGTCCGCGCAGCGCAGGGGGTCCGTCCGCGGGTTCATTTCAGGCGGCGGCAATTTTACCCCAAAATTTTCAATTATTGTAGGCAGATCTCACTTTATCGCGCCAAGAAATGTCCTTGGGTGCAGTAAATGACTGTTGCGGGGTGGTGCTTTTCTCTAGGAGCCTGTTGCCGTCTATTACCCATCTGATGATGCGAGGTTCGACAGCAATCGCCATCCTGACAAGATGGTTTCCTGCAACCAACCACTAGACTAAGACGGCAAAAGTGTAAGATCCTATCAGGCACCAAGTATAGCTGGTTTATTAAATGCCGAGCATCACTCGATGCGACACAGCGAAATAGCTGATCGTAATCTGAGTATTAAGTTTTTTGGCCACACACCACGCCCTACTCCATGGTTTGGGTGTACCGCCAGCAGAACGTTCAGGAGTGTACAGTAACAAGACCAAGGCTTAATTTACCCAAAGTACGGAGTAAGTTACTCTGTTCACATTCGAGCCACGGTGGCAACATGGACATGAGCCCATGGCCATCAAAAGCCAGGAACGGACCGGGAATCTTGGCAATATTGTCACCGAGACTTCGCGATAGCTTCAAGCATGGATCTCCATCATCTCAAGGCATCTGCTGCCTGGCTAAAGTATGCACGCTCTCACGTGACTTCGCGATTATCAAGGTATAAAAGCAGCATCTGCAGCTCGGCAACGTCAACGACTTCTTAAAGCTAATGTCTGCTACTTGAATGAGAATAGAAGGCACAAATTGAGGAGGCCCTTGCGCTTCCTGTTGATCTAATGTACAATGAAATTGCCAAAGAAGTGCATGTTGATTCATTGCAAAGCCCAGGGAGGAGTAGAGAGCAGATCCAGACTGGCATCCTCGCACCAATGACAAGGTGCAGGACCTTCGCTCTACCCCCTTCGTCTACGGCAGGACTCAGGAGTCTGGGCCCTTGCTAGTCTTGGCGGATCCTGGCTGTGGAAAGTCAGTGCCAGGTATCTAATCGACGACGGTCTGCCGAAATCGAATACTATCTGCTACTTCTTCCAAGACCAGAACACTGCCTCACCAGCTCTTCTCTCAGAAGCCGTCTCTGATCGAACATGCCATGACACAATTCAGCAAGGATGGGCAAGGATTGATCAGCTCTATAGAATCGCTCTGGAAGGTTCTACGAAGCGCTATAAAGAATACCCAGGCAGTACCTGTAACAATGATCCTTGATGCCCTAGACGATATGCCGAACAAAAGTTTGCGGACCTGATGCAGAATATAGAGAGCGAACTCCGCAGCGACCATTTGGGCCATGGCAAGTAGAAGTATCTTCTAACCTATTGGACGCTTTTCCAAATATCTATATACCAGGAGAGGAAGAGTCAGAAATGACCAGCTAGGAGGTGAATCAAGTCATTATGTACTGGATGAATCAGTTGCTGACGAAGACGCGGAAATGACCGTTGTCGTCAATATAGACTACACATCACAGTCTATTCACGACCTCGACTTGGAGGATGACGAAGACTTCAAGACGCGTCTCCGATCTTGGCGTGGATTGTTTGTCTCAATCCATCAAGGCAGTATTTATTTCCTTCACCAAACAGCTCGCGAATTTCTCGTCGCATATTTGGCATTGCTCACAATTTGTCGATACGGCGACTGTTGGTTGCACCCCTGTGAAGAGCGACAATCTCCTAGGTCACCCTGCCAAGCAGTTGTATGTGTTGGTTCGACAACTGGCAGCGACGCCGCCTCTTTGCATTTCTGGCGTAGTTCCACGTGAACCAAAAACGCAGAGTAAGGAATGCTGTTCAATAACATCGATATGTGGCTTTGACCTATTACAACCGTCCACTTTATATAGCCCAACTACTGGTACTGCTTCGATTCCTTCAAGAACTTCCTGGCAGACACCTTCCTCTGGAAGAGGTGGTCTAGGGTGTCAGCCGTCATGCCCTTGAGCTCCGGCAGCCTAAAATAAGCCCAGATGATGAGCATCACGGTGAGCCCAGCAGCAGGGAATGCTGCCTTGCCCTTCAAGTTGCCCTCCTTCGGGTTGAGCATGTACGGAGCCACGGCGACGTTGACGATGGAGAGGAAGTAGTAGGTGTTCCTGCCCAGGGAGATGGTCTTGACGCGAAGGTTGGCAGCACCGACGTTGGCTGCGATGCCGTACGGGATGGGACCGATGGTGAGGCCTGAGGGTTGGTTGTCAACTCTGATGCATTCAACATGTTGGAGGGCTGAGGAGCCTTACCGTAGGTGAAGAACCAGATCAGCAATAGGGCAGACTGGGCCCATCGGACATTCGAATTGCTGCCGGCGGCAAAATCGAGGAATCCGACCAAGCTCATGGCGGGGATCATGAAAGCCAGACCTCCAAGATACAGAGTCCTCCAGCCAAAGCGAGTCATCATGAACCACGACGAAACAGTGCCGACAAAAGCGAGGCCGGCGTTCCCTAAACAGCCATGTTAGCGGGCTATAGATGTCAAAGGCGCCGTCACTTACCAATGGACATGTAGAAGGCATCGCCGGTTGCCAATCCGGCAAGAGTGAAGAAGTAGGTGATGTAGTTCTGAACGGCGAAACCGGGAAGAATCTGGCAGCCCCAGCCGATCATGGCAATCTCGGTGCGGCGCCGGTTCTCACCCTTGAAGCAGTCAAGGAACGACCCTCCGGTGTTCATCTCGCGCTCAGTCTCGATGGTGCGGGAGATCATGGCGATGGTGTTCTTGGGGTTGATGACATTGTCGGGAGCAGAGCAGAGCCGTCGAAGGCTCTTCTCGGCCTCTTCCAGCCTGTTGTTCCGGACGAGCCACCAGGGAGACTCGGGGGCGAAGAAGATGGCGACGATCAGGAATGGAGGCCACGCCCACTGGATGGCAAAGGGGATCCGGTAGGACCACTCAGTCGAGTTTGTGAGCATCCCCGCGAGGACACCAAAAGCGATGAGCTTGCCCATGACCCAGCAGAGGTTCACGTAGACGGTCAGATAGCCATTGAGTCTCAGGGGAGCGACCTCGGCGGCGTAGGAAGGCGTTGCTGCGGCGAAGAGTCCACATGGGATGGAACTGGGGGCCGCTGGTGATTAGCGGATGACATGCAGGGAGTGGAGCGTCGACTTACATGAAGAGTGTTCCGACGACCAGGATCTCAACGCTCGTGGCAAAGAAGTTGATGAAGACGAACGAGGCAAACAGGACGTGAGCCACCAGCAAGACCTTGCGCAGGCCGAAGCGGTCGGCAAAGTAGCCATTCATAAACACGCCGATGATCAGCCCAATGTTGGTGGTGATGGTGAGGGCGAGCTGCCACTTGGCCGGGACCGAGTAGGTGCCGTCGGGAAGCATCTCGCCGTACTTCTTCTTGAAGGTGGGGAAGGCGAAGAACGAGCTCATGAGCAGCATGCCGTACGACTCCATGACGGTGGACATGGAGACGAGGACAGACCAGCCGACGGCCTTGTGGTAGTACCTGAGGGCGTCCTTGATGGACAGCGACGTCTCGACACGCTTGGCCTCGTCGGCCGCCTGCGTCTGGGCGCCGGCCATCTTGCTGGTGGACACGGGCTCCTCGACGTGGGCGGCGAGGTCCTTTTCCTTG
The DNA here is from genome assembly GCA_014824385.1 of Fusarium cyanostomum. Lineage (NCBI taxonomy): Eukaryota > Fungi > Ascomycota > Sordariomycetes > Hypocreales > Nectriaceae > Fusarium > Fusarium cyanostomum. Next base: position 8,327 of record JABCKW010000126.1, on the reverse strand, counting down.
ACGCTCATGGTGATGTGAGGGTTACCAAGTGTCAAGGATGAGTGGAATGAATTGGTTTTGGACAAGACCCAGAGACTTGATGGTGGATAGGATTTCAAGAACTGTCAGGGACCAGAGCCGACGCTCGACTCTATAATAACTGCTTCAATGGTTCGTCCCGCCAGACACATTTAGCTTCCCCAGCTTCCCCGGATTCGATCACGGGCACCCCAGACGATGCCAGGCGACGGGGACGTGCTCGGAGAACGAACGGCGGATCGGCAGTCGGCGAACTGAGTCTCGCGATTGGATCCCCGCGGATGGCTTCTCCCCGCGCCGAGGAGGGTCTCCGCCGGGTTGATGGACTAGACAAGGTGCCATCAAGTCTAAGGATGGCGAGTTTGCGGGGGGGCGTTGCGGCTGAAGTCGTGTTGGTTGGACTAACACGCAACAGCTCTGGCTAATGCCATGGCCTCCATAGGCTCACAAGAGATTACCGACGTACACCCGTCAAGACAATTGGCATTGATGGGCTGGTTTCAGCAGCTTCTAGTCCCCAAGTGTCCCAACAGTCTACGACGGCACAACTCCACAATCTTCCAATTGAACCGGGGTAGGCTAATTTTACTTGTTTGCATTGTCACAGCGTTAAGGCGCCTCTGATGGCACAATTTTAATCTACGTCTACTTCAACAATCTGGGGTGGACCGTCTCGTCGCCAATCTCCTCCATCTTGTCCTCCAGCATCTTGGTCATCTTGACGACCACATCCGCATACTTGGGATCGCTGTAGCAGTTGAACAGCTCTAGCGGGTCTTCTTGGCAGTCAAACAGCTCCCACTCCTTCTCTTGGCCACCGGACCGCGTGCCTTCGAGGCCAAAGCCCTCGTTGTACCAGTAGATCAGCTTGTAGCGCTGATCGCGCACGCCGTAGTGGGCATACGCCTCGTGGATGATGTCGCGGTGCATCCAGTAGCGGTGGTATGCGACCTGCTGCCAGTCGGCGGGCGTCTTGCCCTGGACGACGGGACGGAACGACACGCCCTGCATGTATGTGGGAATGCGGGCGTTGGCAAAGTCGAGGAACGTAGGGGCAAAGTCGACGTTGCAGATGATGTCCTTGCAGACCGACTTGGGGGCGATCTCACGCGGGTAGCGTATTATAAAGGGCATCTGGAAGCTCTCCTCGTACATGAAGCGCTTGTCGAACCAGCCGTGCTCGCCCAGGAAGAAGCCCTGGTCGGACGTGTATATGACGATGGTGTCTTGGGCGAGACCCTCCTTGTCCAGCCAGTCCAGCATGCGGCCGACGTTGTCGTCGATGCTCTGGATGGTACGCAGGTAGCGCTGCATGTACCGCTGGAACTTCCACTCGGCCAGCTCCTTCTGCGTCTTGAAGTTGAAGGCCTCGCCCGTCTCCTTGCAGAGCAGCTTCAGGCCAGTGACGTCCTCGGGCGCGGGGATCTTGCGGTCCTGCCACCACCAGATGTCGATCATCTTGTCGCCGATGATGCTGCGGGGGCCCTCGGGCTGCACGATGCCGAGGTCGTTGTAGGTGAGGTCCTCGGCGACGCGCATCTTGGCCACCTTGGCGGCGTTGGCGCGGTTCTTGTAGTCGTCGGTGAAGGTGTCGGGGAGGCGAATGGGGTCCTTGTAGAGGTCCTTGTGCTTGGAGTCGTACTCCCACGATCGGTGGGGGGCCTTGTGGTGGCACATGAGGAAGAAGGGCCGCTCCTTGTCGCGCTTCTCCATCCAGGCGATGGACTTGTCGGTGATGATGTCGGTCGCGTAGCCGGGGATCCGCGCCGTCTTGCCCGTGGCCTCGATGAACTCGGGGTCCCAGTACTCGCCCTGGCCGGGGAGCACGCTCCAGTGGTCGAAGCCGGTGGGCTCGTGGTCCTCGCCCTCGCCGAGATGCCACTTGCCGACCATGGCGGTCTGGTAGTTGGCGTTGGACCGCAGCTGCTTGGCCACGTTGGGGATGCGCTTGTTGATCTTGGAGTCGAGCGTCATGACGCCGTTGACGTGGTTGTGCGTGCCGCAGAGCACGGCGGCGCGAGAGGGCGTGCAGATGCTGTTGGTGACGTAGCAGTGGTCGAAGCGCATGCCCTCGTTGGCGATGCGGTCGAGGTTGGGTGTGCTGTTGATGCCGGCGCCGTAGCACGAGATGGACTTGGAGGCGTGGTCATCGGCCATGATGAAGACGATGTTGGGGCGGCGTGGAGGCTCCATGATTGTATTTGTTACCCGCGGAGAAGTTGACGGGAGCAGACAGAGGGCAATGCCAGTTCAATATTGCAATGTTGACTATCAAGATCTTATGAGGCAATTGCCAGCAGCAAGACGAGCCAGATGCCACAGATGAATCACGTCCGAAGCGGCAATAAGCGCGAGGCATAAGTGCGAGGCGGGGAATGACATGCCTTCCGGAAGGATGAGGAGGACAGTGAAGCAGGATGAGTCGGCGATCGCCATCCGGGAGTCGGCGAACGGATCCACAGCATCGTCAAAGCCAGACATGACAAGTCGTCATACTCGCAACTCACAGGTAGTCGGCATCGGATCTCGGCGAAAAGCTCGTCTGCCATACGTCCGTCCACGTATCCCATGACCCGAGGTTGAAGGGCTCGCTAGCGACGGTAAACTGCGGCGACTCCACGGTGCTCTCCAGTGGCGTCTGCGTCTCTGCAAGCGATGCCCTCACCAGGGATTCAAAGGCCGATGTGTCCATGTCTGAAGCCGGGCCAACCATCCCCGATTGGGCTGCCATGCTTGGCAATGGCTCAGCTGGCTTGAAGCTGGCGGGCGCGGCTGGGACGGCATACTTGGAGGGCCCCTGGATGTCGGGCGCCTCAGCCGAGTCGGCGCTGTCGTCGACGAAGCGCGCGCGGCGCAGGACGCTGTGGACGCCGAGCATCTTGTGCCGCTGGACCGTCACGGCGAAGCGAGGCTGGCGGTTGGTGTTGTCGTCGTCGGGGTCGGACGAGTCGCGACAGTGCTCTAGCTCGCCGTTTGCGTGCGCCTGGAGCACGGCTTCGAGGTCTCTGATGAGGTGGTCTACCAATGCAGAGTCCTTGTACAGACGCCTGCAGAAGGCCAGGATTGAATTTGCCTGAGCAGAGGCAACCTCTGGCGTGATGCTGGACTCTGCCGGGAGATGGGATGATCTGCTGAGGAAGAGGATCAACCGGCATGCGTGATAGCCGCAGACGGCGATGTCGTAGTGGGCAGCCACCGGGTAGCATCCCAGAGTGTCCCAATCAGCCAGTATAGAAATCGTTGACTGGGCGTGATGTAGACATAGCCTTGCAGCCATCTCGATGTACGAGCGGGGGTGAGCTGATATGACAACAGCGGGGGCGGCTTCTCGATAGCCGGAAAGGAAGAGCCGGTAGACGTCGCAGTGAGCTTGGTGCCACGACAAATGCACCGAGATGTATCTGATGAGCCATCGCGACCGCGAGTACCGCTCAAGGTCCTGCACGGAGTAGGGCGGGATGGGGATTTGCCGCAGGCTCTTGGCAAACTCGTCGACCAGGTCGACGAGCTGGGGCATCGGGCGTCCGGAAAGGCGGACCTGTCGCATGAGCCTCATGATGTCGCGGCGTATCATGGTCTCACGGATGTAGATGGAGAGCAGTCCTTCTTCTTGCACGCCGTCCATGGACGAAGACATGTCCCCGCCGGCTTCGGGGCGGCCGTGATCCGCGTGGAACTCTTCTTCCTTGCACGGGAGCTTGAGGTAGATAGATTCATGCTGGCACATCTCGGACTCTGGCAGCCCGGTGGAGAACTGGCCGTCGAACATCATCAGAGACCACATCAGCCGCCTGCGAACCTCCTGCGCCAGATGCCCCAGGTCAATCCTCTCGTACTGCAGCCGCAGAGCGCTGGCGGCGCGGGCAGCAATGGCGAACAGCATGTAGGCCTTTTGGAACGAGCCGCCCTCGATGCGGAAGTGGATGATGAGGATGAGCGCCTGCGTCCGAAAGATGCTGGGCTGCTCAATGCGCGCCCAGATCATGGCCTCTGCGCGCTGGATCCACGAGGCGGTTGACACGGGGTGGTACTTGGTGTACTTGAGGTGTAGCGCCGATACGGCGCACAGCGAGAGGAGCAGCGTCTCGTCGAGGCTGCCCTGCAGACAGCGCTGGGTGATGGGGATTTCGTTGAGGAAGCTGTATATGGGCAGCGGATGTAGATGGCGAAAGAAGTCGTTGATGAGATGCAGCTGGTCGCGAATGGGCGGCAGCGGCAGCGAGCGCGTATCGTTGAAGCTGGAGTTGGACACAGAGCCCGTCCACGAGACGTCGGGCGACGCAGCTGGCGGAAGGGTGGCCAGTGAAGCCATTCCCGTCGCAGCAGCCGTCGCAGCAGCCGGCTGCGAGAACGAACCTGCGTCCGTCAGCGTCGGCGAGATGGGCGAGTCGTGGGCGCTCGGCGAACGCTGGGCGAGGCGCTGCGGCCGCTTGAGATGGGGATACACGCATTCCCTCTGCCGCGCGCGACAGGCCACGCACGCCGGCAAGTCTCCCGAGCATCGCGACTTTTGCGAGCGGCACTGCAGACACGCGCGGGAGCCGCGGCGACGCTCCGGGCGAGACGATGAGGATGCCGTCGCCGGTGCGGCTGCGACGAACGAGCAGGCGAAGCTGAGGCGGTTGCAGTTGGAGCAGGGGTTTGGGCCTCCGTCGCATCGGACCTGGGTCTGTTGTTAATCACGGCATCACAGAGGCGAGGACGAGAGCCGACAACCTTGCGCGCGCGGCATTGACTGCATGTGGTGCTAGACCGTGGAGGAGGCATCACGACATGACTCGAGACAGACAGGAGAGAGTCTATAAAGGAATGGATGAGATGGTGAGATGAGATGCTAAGTTAGGTATGTAGGTATACAGACAATTTGGGGTCACCCCTCCCCCGCTTAAACGCTGCCCACTACCTAAGCACTGCTAGCCTAAAATACCACCACTTGAAATACTCCCTCAAGCTTGATTTCAGCCACCACCTCGTCAACTGGCCTTTTCTTCTCGGACTGCCAAGTTGACATCTTGTACAAACTGACGCCGTGGGTCCGCTACATGCTGCGATTGCCTCAAAGCCATGGCGTCGTACACGGCGCTCGATCCGCTCCAGAGACAGATCAGGCTTCTCGCTCTGGAGCCTGGTTCTTGGGCTGATCCTCTACGATGCCAACTGCGAGTGGTCAAGCTACTCGATAGACCCAGATACGAGGTAAGAGGTCGTACCATGGTCGCAGCGATGAGTTCCTTACTTCCAGAACTAACACCACTAATTCAAGGCATTATCGTATGTATGGGGTTCACGAGACGACATGCCGGATCTCTATGTCGACAACCAAAAGTTCCCCATCACCAAGAATCTGCATGCTGCGTTGCGACGATTTCGATATCTCGACTGCCCCCGCACACTCTGGGTTGATGCAGTTTGTATCAACCAGGCGGACACGCTGGAAAAGACAAGTCAAGTTTCGATGATGAGCAACATTTACAGTTCAACGTCTCGATGTCTCATCTGGCTGGGCGAAGAACCTGAAGCGCCAGTCCGGACGGTCAGCGATGAGCAGAACCTGGAAGTGAATAAATTACTTGAGGAGACGGACACGTTTCTTCAGAACCTGACTTCATCCTTGTTGCCCATGCTCGATAGTTGCAGCCCATTACACAGGGACCTTCAGGAACTTTCCAAGCCTTTGCCTGCCAGCAACCTCGAGAATGACGATACGTTCCGGATAAACCGAACGCGGCCTTGTACTTGGTACGGCGATGCTCGCGATGCGTCTTTGCTGGAAATGAGACATGAGACATCTATGCAAAGTGATAGCATATTTCAAGCCTTTTGCATGTTTCGATTGCTATCCGAAGGCCGTCATCTACACGAGATCCCATACTTTCGGCTTGAGCCAGATGACAGCCATACGTATCTAACAAATACCCGGAGAGCAGCCCACTGGCTCGCATCGCGGGACTGGTGGACTCGTGTCTGGACAGTGCAGGAATGCGTTCTTCCCAGAGACTGCACGGTGGTATACGGTCCAGTTGAGATGCCGTGGTCTACTCTTCTGACCGCGGTATCCAACTTCCGACACCACCGAGATAGTTGCTGCTCTTCGGTGGCCGGGATTCACGACATGTTGAATTTCCATCTCGATATCATACCGGTACTTGAAGAATTAAGAGCAAAACAGCTTACTGAAGAACCAGTATCTCTGGAGACCGTTGTTCGCGAGTTTCGGTATAGAGCGGCTACTGATGCTCGTGACAAGATCTACGCTCTCCTGCCTCTCGTTACTGACTGGGGAGAGCAAGCTGCTCTGGTGCCCAACTACGCTCAGTCGGTTTCACCAGTACAGGTATACAGCTCTGCCATTCTATCAATGATTAAGTCGAGTGGTTCTCTAAGCTCCCTCTGTCAACAATATGGCCCTACCCGCGACTTGCCCTCTGCTTTGCCATCTTGGATTCCCGACTTCTCCAAGCCCTACTCGCTGGGTGGAACACTGGACCACTTCACCAAACAATTTACTCTGTACAATGCTTGTCGTGGGATGAAGGCTACCGTTCGTATTGTAGATACAAACATACTGGTATTGGAAGGGATTCACATCGACTCGATCATGAGGGCGTCTACGCAGCTAATGGATCTCCGACACGAGGCACAAATCTCCATTTTTGACCATTGGCACAAGGTTGCTGAAGAGGAATGCCAGGAGATGAACCCGAGCTGGAGCAATGATTTCTGGCGAACCCTTTGTGGCGATACCCTCCTGACTACGGACACCCACCGGAGGGCTTCAGTCAGAGACGAGGCCGTGTTTGACGCTTGGTGTGTGGCTCACAACCATGCAAGTCTCCGACGAGCCCACAGGGAAGGCGACAGCAAAACGCAAGCACAATCCACGATTGGCCTCGAAGAAATCGGCGCCATGAATCAAGCCATTAGGGTAACAACAAGGGATAGACGATTTATTGTCAGCAAGTCGGGAAAGCTTGGTGTAGCCCCGAAAATGGCTGTTTTGACTTTTCCAAAGGCAGATGAAATATTTGTCGTAGCTGGAGGGAGGACACCCTTTGTTCTACGACCTGTTGGGGTAAGAGATATTCCTGGTGAGGGATCAAAGACTTGCTACGAGCTCGTTGGTGACTGTTATTTGCATGGTGCAATGGATGGAGAGGCCATGGATGGCTTCGAGAAGGCGAAGGAGACGATATATGTTGTTTGAATGTAGAACTATGGGGGGAGTGTAAGGTTTTGAATGGAACAGTCATTACCAGATTCAGGAATGATAGGCAGAAAGGAATCATTCTCGGTCAATCTCTCCGATGCTTGGATTATGGACCCGTTGTAGAATCTCTTTAGAACCCTTTCGGCAGCGTGACTCGTCATCATTCAGTCTGGCCCATGGTCGTTGAGAACTTCCACAAGGTAGGTGTTATTCTAGCCCACTTCCAGCACCCCGCAAGCCTCAATGAAAGCCGTCCGTAATACATCTGGCTACCTCCTCTGGTGTGAGCCAACCATCCTGTCACCGTCCACAAACTGCAGGTTCTCCGGGTCTCAGTCCAAAGCGAGGCGTGAACGATGCCCGGGGCCAAATCTTTACCTGGATGACGAGTTTCTCTTCAAGAGGTGCCAGATACTAAACAAAGCCTGGTATGATAACTTTCGACGCTCCGCATAGTACGGCTCATAGACCCCGGCTCATAGACCCCAGCTCGCCAGCAGGCCGCAACGCCACGTTCATCTTGACAAAGAGTCCCGCCGGTGAGAAGGGACTAGGTGCATGGTTAAATTCCAGCGAACAAAATCTCCTGCCGTGCTATATAAGCCCGAGAGTCAGAAACTTCCAATGCCCTTCATTTAGCTGCATTATACATATGTCAAAAGAGTGACAGACAGTCCCAAATCCTACGGCAGGGAGGCCGTTGGCAGACGTCGGTATAGACCCTGGAGCCTAGTAAAAGTGGACCTAGGCTCAGCCGCCAGGCAGCACTCGGTAACGTTACCTAGTCTGTAATTCTGCCTTACAGGATCACCACGTCCAAGACGCCAGCTGGTCGAAGATTTAAAGCGCCTCTTGATCTCATTCTTGCATTCATTCATTCTAATTCCCCGATTTCCGAGTCAGTTCTAAGCCGAGTCTTTAACAGTCTGTCGACATGTCCTTGGAACATCTGGCCCCTAATACGGTCGCACCTTAGGGTGGAGTCAGTAAAAACCGCAAATAACTAAAATCTAAAAACCCCTTACTTACATTAATACCTCCTAATTAGTTAATCTATACGCAAAAATACCACTAAGAGTGTCCCTTAAGCCTTATAAAGAAG
>JABCKW010000124.1:0-30638 GCA_014824385.1 Fusarium cyanostomum | reverse complement strand
CCGACCCGCGCCCACGGCCGCCGTCGCGCTTTTCAGAGCCCGGCCGCCGCCGCCGCCAAACGTGCCAGCATCTCCCCCCCCGCTGGTCCCGAAGTCATCTCCAACCTCATCACTAGCCTCAGCGTCATCTCAAAGCCTGCCAATTCCCACTTCGAGGCCTCCCCCTCCAGTCACTCCCTCCCTGCCAGGCCCGGCCACGGCAGCTTCGGCGTCGACTACGGTGCCTTTCACCAGCCGAGCCTCGACGACCTCAGACAAGCTCCCGTCTCCCTCGACGAACTCGCCGCCTGCCCTCCCGTCATCCGCACCTCGAAACCTCCCAGTGGCTTCTCCCCCTTGACCGCTGCCAAGAGCCCCAAGAGCCCCAAGAGCCCAAGCCGTGAGAGCTCTGGCGGCTTGCGCTCCTTCATCCGGAGCAGCACCTCCCGGCCCTCCTCCAAGGGGTCGTCGTCTGCCTCAAAGAACGACGATACCCACAGTATAGGCAACCTTTCCATCGAACGTCGCTCCGCTCCCACACCCGAATTGAACCACAAACAATCTCATGATAGCTGGGGCAAGAAGGCGTCGAGGAGCCACAAGGGGCTCATGTACATGAGTTCCAAGGAGCGTCTCCGCGAGAAGGAAGTCGAGCGGAAGCGCGCGTCTGGCGGTGTCTCGGCCTCGTCCTCTGGTGGCCCCGCCGTTGAGAGCAGCGTTCACAGTGGCGGCCGGAACGATCCCTTCTTCGCCGAGACGGCTATCCACGAGGAGCCACCGGCACATAATCGTCCTCCCATTGAGCGTCCGATGGATGGCCCGGGCGCGATTCCGGCTCGCGACTCGAGTCTGAGAAAGACTGGACCGACGAAGCGATCGAGCGCGCGGAAGTCAAGACGAGAAGACGGTCCGTTGAGCGATGCTATCCCGGAGGCTGAGGAGCATCACAAACCTCGGGACCGGGAAACCGGGAGGGAGAAGCAGGGTCATTCCGCACATGAGCAGTCGAGGTCGTCTGCTAAATCGCCTGTATACGGATTCAAGGACTCATCTCCGTTCAAGGGCACGAGTGTGGCTGGCAGGAGTTTCCTCGATGTGAGCCTGGATGACCACGACTCTGGGCTCGCCGATGAAGATGATGGAGCGCCATTCCCTGCCGTCGCCCAAAATCGACGGCGAGACCAGAGCAACGACCGGCTTGGCCGTCGACACTCAGGGCATCAGAGCCCAGTTCCTCCCGATGGTGTCAAGATGAAGCGTAGTAGCTCACGGCTCAAGCGTCTATCCGGACCATTAACCCCCCGACCCGAAGAACGAAGCCGCGAATCCCCAAGCCCTCAGCCGGTCCAGATCCCTGCTCCCGCCGGTTACGAGCGTCCCCAATCCGCCGATTCCGTCGACGACGCCGTAGAGTCTTACCTCTGCTCTCCCCGTCTATCCCAGAAGATCCGACATCCTCAGACTGGTCGCGTCATCTCCTTTTCCGAAGTTGGTGATTCAGAAGGCTCTGCAGTCTTCTGCTGCGTCGGAATGGGACTGACCAGATACATCACTGCTTTTTATGATGAGCTTGCATTAACGCTGAAGCTGCGACTTATTACCCCGGATCGACCGGGCGTTGGAGACAGCGAGCCGTACTCGGATGGGACTGCTACGCCGCTTAGCTGGCCAGGTAAGCTTGCGCTGATATTGTTCGGGATGACCAATACTGACATTACCAGATGATGTCTATGCAATCTGCCAGGCGTTGAAGATTACCAAGTTCTCCATCCTAGCTCATTCGGCCGGCGCCATCTACGCCCTGGCCACGGCTCTTCGAATGCCTCAACACATCCGTGGCAGAATTCACCTGTTGGCGCCCTGGATCCCTCCATCTCAGATGAACGTCTTTGGCACCTCACAAACCCTCCCTCCGACGAACGCTATCCCGACCTCGCAACGAATCCTTCGCGCTCTGCCCACGCCCATCCTCAAGGCTGCCAACAGCAGCTTCATGACTGCGACGAGCAGCTCCATCACGAGCTCGTTACCCAAGAACCCTCGGCGATCGAAGCGGAAAGCAAACAACGGTGGGCGAGAAAGCACGGCGGGAACCCGGAATGTGACGCCCAGCTTGGACAAGGAGAACATGGCCCACGACGGATGTGGGAGGTCTAATGGTCACGGCGATAGGGAGCTGGAGCCCCCGAACGCGTCCGAGAACATGGACAGGATGCATGTGCCTCATAATACGAGGAGCGCCGATACGGCCATTCTGGCAGCGGCAGCGGACGCCATGGCGGACAAGGAACGCCAGATGACGTACGATTTACGGTTGACGCATGCGATCTGGGAGCTGGCGACAACAGGAGCGAACCCAGCCGTGGATCTCCTCGTGTGTCTCGAGCGACGACACACGATCGGATTCCGATACGTCGATATCGTGCGGCCAGTCGTCATCCACCACGGCAGCAGGGATACGCGCGTCCCTGTGGAAAACGTAAAGTGGCTCGGCAAGACGATGCGCCGCTGCGAAGTGAGAGTCCTCGAGGGCGAAGGCCACGGCCTCATGGCGAGCGCAAGCGTAATGGGCTCGGTGCTGATGGAGATGAGCAAGGAGTGGGAGGACTGGATGAAGGTGACTGGCGCAGATGGACACATGGAGCGAGAAAGGGGACGACGAGGAACGGTCGTACGGTGAGGGTGAATCTCAGGAGGCGAGATACCCATTGGGGAACGGTCTTGATCCTTACAAGGGCACAAGGCCCTTTGCTCCACGACCTCTTGGATGAGGTCCCTCTTGATACCCAGAGAGCGCTACGCTTGGAACGACAGGGCGAGGTTTGGAGAGCGTCGTGTCGTTTGCATTCTACTAGCCATGTATGAATAATCTTGAGGACGCCATGTCCCAGTACCTAGTGTAATGTCTTAATTACATGCATGTTTCTTTGTAGCAGAGGCTGTTGAGCTGTTGGAGGTCGAGATGGGCCAACTCATGTGTTACACATGCAGATAATATGCCATGTCAGCTCTTTTCTGAAGCAACTGTCCTCTTGCAGAGATCATACACGCTGTCTTAACCTCCACATCTATCCCTCGGCCAACATCCTCGTCCAGTCAAACTTCCTCCACCCCTTCTTGAACGCTTCCTGTCTTGGATCCCCCCTCACCCACCTCCCCTGCTTCTTGACAAGATGCGGCTCCGCATCCACAATCCCGCCCAGCACCTCCCTCGCAAACAGATCCCCCTTGGGCCAGCGTCCCGCGTCCTCCACGATATGCCCCAGCCCGCCGTCCAGCGTGAACCACACGTGGAAGTACGGCATCTCCTTGGCGATGCACCTCCGGAAGGCCGAGCGGCCCATGCCCTCGCGCGCCTTGGCGCCCGTGTCGATGATCTTGCGGTGCTGGCTCCACTCCTCGTCGGCCGAGAGGAAGGCCTCCTTGAAGTAGGCGGGTGCGGTGGCGCCCTCGGCGTAGGGGATGGGCACGGCCACCATGGCGGCGTGCATGCGGCGGTGCGGAGCCGCGGCGTTTTCGTAGAAGACCACCTCGCGGCCTTGCTCGTGGTACATGCGCGTCAGGCTCTTCATGAAGTTGCGCAGCTCCTCCCACTCGTCGTCGTCGCACTCGACGAGGTTGGCGCGGTGGGCCAGCGGCGCGATGACGGCGCCGCCGGGGGAGACTTCGGGCTCTGTGGCGAGGGTGAGGAACGCGCGGGTGCCGAGGGCGATGATGGGTGCGAGAGGAGGCTGGTTCTTGTCCTCTTGATGGCACAGGGGGCAGTTGTCGAGCACGCGGGACATCTTCTGGAAGTCGGAGACGGCCATGTTCTTGAGGTTGATGTCGGACTTGTGGATGCGGCGCGCAAGCTTCTCGGCGTTCTCGTCCATGTAATCGAGGTCGTTGTCGAACTTGCCGTCCTTGGCGATACGCTCCGCCAGCCGCAGCCCTTCGCCTCCGGCCTGGTTCTTTGTGCGGCGCTCCTCGCGCACCATGTCCTCAATGGTCATCTCCGTGTTCTCCTCGACGTTGCCGCGCTCGCGGCCCCGCTTGTTGGTGATGGCCTTGGCTTCGGCGCGCGTGCCGGCCAGTTGGCGGTTGTCCATGACGCTGAGGACGACGGCTTCGGGGTTTTGCTGGGCCGAGGAGAACATGGCTGCGGCTTTGTTGTACTCTTGCTCGAGCTGCGCTGCGTTGGGGGCGCGACGGAGCTTGGCTTTCATCATCTGCGCGCGCAGGCGGTTGAGAGTGGATTGGTCCATGGCCGGTGAAGTCCGAGGTTGCGCGTCGGGGATCACGGTGCCTTGTTCGGGCTCAGGCGGTGGCGGTTCGTCCTTGCGCTGATTCTTGATCCTCTCAAGATGGAGATCCCCAGTTGGCTTGTCATGGCCTTTGTAGCCCTTGCCGTAGATCCTCCTCCGCTCCATCTCCTCCTTCTCCTCTCGCGCATCGTCAAAGTCGCGCAAATCCCCGAATCGCTCCGCGGCAACATGCTCAACTGAGCGGCCGCTCGCTTCAGCCGCGGAGTATACAGCTTTGAGCTTGGTCATGCGCCACGAGGAGCCAGCGTCGCCAAAGGTGTAATCGACAGTTCGCTCGGCCGGGGCGTGCAGCTCATCGAGGGTCCTGCCCTCTTGGATGTGGGTGTTGATTTCTCGTTTGGAGACGACACGCTTCGGTTCGGCTTTTGGAGGCGGCGATTTGGTCTTGTCTGGGCGGTGGATGTAGTCGACATCGAGGGAGGACGGTGCTGTCATCCAGGAATCTCGCACCAAGGGCTTTGACCTGTCTACGATGTCTTCGCTCGGTGGTTTCTCCTCGTCGGGGATGGGGAGGTCTTCCTGGGGGTCTGTCGTCTTGTGGTGCTGCTCGTCATGTCTATGCCTTGATCGGTGCTCGTCGTCGTCGCACGAGTGTCGGGAGCGTTTGTGTCTATGGCCATCATCTTCATCTTGGTGGCGACGGCGATGTCGATGCCTGTCCCTGTCTCTGTCCTTCTCTCCATCGCCGTCTCCATCTCTATCCGACTCGTGTCGATGATGATGTCTGTGTTTGCGATGGCGCTTCTCCTCACGGTCGCGTTCAGGGCGCTGCCGCTCTGCCTTCTCAGCGGCGAGAGCTTTTTCAAACTCGTCGAGGCCGTCCATTACGCAGGCTCTAGGGGTAAGGGGAGGAGCGTGTTGGCATTCAATTGTTATGATGAGAGGATGAAGCTGGACAGTTACGTCAGGTTGGGAAAAGCTGAGTGTGGGGCGCTGTGAGTGGATCTTCACCAGGTGTCAAGCTGGAGCTACCTGGGCCGTAAGTACCCTACAGCGGTACAAGAGGAGCGAACATGTCATTCAACCAAGGATGGAAGCTTGAAAGGGCTTCATCGGCCTGGTTCTGATGTTTATTTCTGTTAGTCTTTAACCCTAAGTATACATATGCATCAAATCACTCTTAAACGCCCTGTCGTCATGATGCCTAGATGCAGCTTGTTCCCAAAACTCCATGCCTTTCGCCCGCGAGAAACCAGGGTTTGTTTTGTTCTTGGAAGCAAGAGATGGATCACGCCAGAGGACATTGCATGCATAGGATACTCGTAGCAGACCAGTCACGCAGGCTTGACAGAACTCGACAGCTACTCCAACGTCAGCAGGCCGTCTTCGCAAAGGGTAGGGTACAGGGGCCCTAGAGGGTTCAATGCTTGAAAGTGAGAATAGCTCGCCGCGGTTGCTCCTAGGGGGTTACTTGGAAGACGTCGCGTTATTAAGCATAGGGTGGCAACGTACCGGCTGTGCGCCCTGCTCTGCGAGGGCCTTGGGTCGCGCTGCCTTAGTACGAGACGCGTCGTTCTGTCGCGTCCTTTCCCTGGGCTGTCCTCATCTCGCCGTTCATGGCAATCTCCAGAATCGTGTGGTCCGTTCCGACGTGGACCATGTCGAAGCCGGCCTCCATGTACTCCTTGGCCCGCTCCCCGGAGCCTGTGTAGATGCCGCACTTCTTGCCCGCCTTGTGGCTTACTTCGAGGATCTTGTATATGGCCGCCTTCAGCTCTGGCTTGATGACGCCGTCGATGATGGGATGGCCGATGCTGTTGCCTTTCAGACAGAGGATTAGTGCCCCGGTTCTTGGAATGCGCGGAGCCACACTCACCGAGATCAAATGGCCCCACGAACAGCAGATCAACGCCCTCGACAGCGGCAATCTCCTCCAGGTTGTCGAGAGCTGCCTGCGTCTCGATCTGAACCAGGGTTAATAGGCTGTCGTTGGCCTGCTGTAGGTACTCGTCTGATGTGGGCATGGGGTTGAATTGATTCATGGCGTAGGGTGAGCCGAACCCTCGGATGCCCAGCGGGGGGAACTTGGATGCCTTGACGATGTCCCTGGCTTCTTGCGCAGTTCGGAGTAGAGGGACCAATATCTGCCAGGTGATGAGTTTCGGCCATCGTTTATGCGAGAGCTGGGGATGTACTTACTCCGTGTGCACCAGCGTCCAGGGCGCCTGGTGGATATTAGCAAAAAGAAGATGCTAAACAGAACCAGGGTGTTCTCTTACGCTTGATGAGCCACGGTTCTGTGCTGGGGATTCGAACAATGGGCGATGCGCCAGCAGCGGCAATTGCGGGAACGCATTGCCGCATATCTCGGTCTATTCAGTCAGTTACAGCACAAGACAGAGGACGACCTTGGATGATATGGCTTACCGTCGAGATCGCCATGTTCGCAGTCAAGCAATATCCATTCGCACCCTGGGATGTGAGCAAGCATCCGTGAGATGTTGGCGCTGGGCGTCATCTGCCAGTATCCGAGACTAGGGCCGGAATTCTTTTCGAGGGCCATTTTGAACACGTTGCCTGATGCCATGGTCGCCATGATTGCAGTGCTGAGTAGGAGTGGAGGGGAGTAGGACGGTGGGCGATGGGCGCAGGTGAGTCGGTGAAGGGATGCCGAGGCGAGTATTTGATGGTGTGAACTGGGAGAGTAGGTCAAAAGTAGCAAAGTAGTGTCTTTGCAAAAGAAGCTCAACACAGGTGAGAGTTAGTTGGATGTCGGGCAGATCTGGAGCAGTCTTGTGGGATTGAAGTCGACCTCTCTGGGGTATTTAAAGCACCAGGAACTGCGGCTCCGAAGGGAAAATGGGAATCACATGACGGCACGCATCAAAGCCCGGATGGTTAGCCCTAATATGGAATGAAGATTGATGGGGCTGTGCTCTTGTTGAGGGGCTATCTCAGATGTAAGTCTTTTGTCCCCCGCGAAAGGGCCGGGACTCATGTCTCCGGTTGGTCGACACAGCAAACCCCTGGCAGTGACAGACACCCTCGGGTTCCGCTCACGTGTCCTTTGATGCGGCTATTCTATTATTTCTCGATCGTTTAAGGCTAGGAAAGTTGGACCTAGTGTCTTGGTTTCGATTTATATGACATTGCAGGCCACACCAATGGTCCCCATTCTCTATACAGCCTACAAATCTAGACTCTGTCCTTTGACCGAGACCTCGCTGAGGCTCACGACTGTGGGTATTCGTATCGCACCCCGCTTGTCTGCACGCTACCCCGCGTTCTCTAGCGGGAAGTGGACCCAATCATAGGCGCGCCATGCGCAGGTGGAACTTGGGACTGTTGCCCATCGGGCAGTGAAGTTGGGCATTTTTTCTCGGGACTTAAAGTCCAGACGAAGTGACGTCATTGCAGATGGGTGCTAGGGTGAACAAGGCTTAGCGGACGCTCAACCTGCACGCCCGGGTGCCGCAATCTCGGCTTCTATTCCCGACCTGCATGATAAGATCCGAGATCTGCGGTGAGAGAATTTACTAATTGTCGATATTTTATTAACGGTGGTTTTTCTTTTGCCGCTGGCGTGGGATGCTGGTGAGCTAAGCGATGGGAATGAGCTGCGGGAATACTTGGTTGGCGATGGCGCTACACAACTGCTTGTGGTGGAGAGTCAAGTAAATGGTTTCGGATAGCAATATCGGCATTTGCTGAAATGTTATAACAGCTTGCAAGTATATCTATGTCGGCTGGTATTCATAATGATCTCTAGCCAGCAGCAACGTGTGCTCTTCTGTAGTTGGTACTGGAGATAATAAGCCACATTAGAGGTTCTACCTGCGGCCCTTGGCATTACTCGTCAGTGAACTAATGCAAGACCTACAGCAATGTCAGAAACCACTGCCAGAAACCGTCGAGGCGGGTAATCTAGGTATGTTGATCCTCGAATAAAACGTGAGAATTGGGGAGTGTCCTTTTGCGCCTTGATTTCCGTCTACCAGAAGTCCACTCTCGAACACATTACCAAACATCGTGATGGTATCGCGTCGAGGCACCTTGGTGCTGTGGTTCTTCATACTTAGTAAGGACAAAGGCAAGGTTTATTTCGCGACAGCAGCCACTGCATCCGACTGCAAGAGGACTGTCTTTGGATTTCCTTTAGGAAATATGGACGAAGAGGGGATGGCTTGTATTAAGAAGGGATGCAGCGGTCGACCGGGAGTGCACAGATGTGTAGCGGTAGAATGTATGAAACTGTCGGGTAAGTTACACTCTTTATGTTTTTCATTTATGCCCGTGACAAACGTCTCGATATCCGAATCACACAGCCCTTTCAAGGTTACGGCCAGAACTCTCTCCGCCTTGAGGCTCCGTGGGGTGGCCTTAGCCGTGTCCCGCCATGATCCGGGTAGCTGGTTCACAAACCACATGGGGAATAGAGCGTATGCAGATATAGAGGACGCATGTTGTCTTTTCCCATTACGAACTAGACCTACAAGCTCGGGTAAACCTTCCTTTCCATGCGGGCTGCTTGTTTGTTATCACACAAATGAGCCGCCCATGTAGTGCCTGGCTGCAGTTTGAACAGAGGGAGAAACACTGGATGCTCCTTGTACAACTGAGATGGCGAAATTTCCTGATCTGGATGATATTACGCCTCGTTCTCACCAGTATGCCCTTGTCGACTAGTCAGTCTAAGGTCTTGGCAACTAAGAACAATTGCTCATCGGGAGCGAGAGACAGCAACCCAGCTCCACACAATGCTAACGGGACCTTAACTAATGGTCGATCGATTTGGAAGCGCATAGCTGTCAAAGCTGCATAATATCCTACCTGGTGATATAAACACAAGCACTGTCCTTGATTCAAATATGAATGGGGCGTGAGAATAATGAAAAGTGGATAGCAGGTTACGATGGAGTGTAAGAGGAGAACAGAGGGAGTCGGACATTGGAAGTCCGATCAACTCAGCAAGCACGGAAAGTCTTGGATCAGGCACATCAGTGGCTTCATGATTGGATCTCGTGTGCATGGCTTATCATTCAATTATTAGTCTCCTATTTCGAAGAAATACTACTTAAATTATCAAGAATGATAACGCCGAGGAAACACGTCGCTTCATCCGCAATCGGATAGGCATCCGTAGCTACCAGGGGTCAATTCAGTCAGTATAAGCTGCTCCACAGAATGCAACGCCGACATTAGCCTAAATGAATAGTCTCAGAGGAGGCCAGGGTAGATTTCCTGGCTCGTCATCTTGAGATATTGTCATTGGATAGACGAGCTCTGCCAGGGAAGGCTTACTGTAAGACGCTAGAATGACTTGTCGTTCTTTCAACGATTCAAGCATCTTGAAAGTCAGTAAGCTGGATACGCTCTTTGCATCCTGTCGCAGACTATGCTACTATGCCATCCAGCAAAAGTGTAAGGAACGCTACAGAGGTACTGATGCAAACGGGTCATATCTACGTTACGACACATCCAACTTGAGCTCATCTTCGATACTCTGGTTACAAGGGTGCAGCCAGCTGATCACACGACAATGGTCGTTTGGTTGGGCACTTGGGGTCTTTTAACATGCCCTCTACAGCTACGGTGCAGGCTGTAGTTGCTTGAAGGACTGGTTGATCACTGATGGAAATGAACGGACAGACACCACATTCAACAATACTTATCCAGTATTTTCATCTAGAGAAGACGGAAACCTTACAAGAGACACCCCAAGGAGAGCTGACGGCCCAGGAACTAATTTCAGGAGGCACATGACAAGTCACGTTGACGAAGCTCGCACACGTGACCTGCCAGGCAAACGCCGTGCTTTCCGACTTTCACTCTCGGCGCACTATCAACACAGCATAATTCCCTTTCATCATTGACTCCTCGACCTGGAGAATACAGACTTGCGTCCATCTTTGAAGGTGGACGTGTTGATCGATCAGCTATCAAAGGAGAAACATCCCCTGTTCAACCACCATCGAGAGCCACCGCCGGCTCCACTTCAAGCTTCGCGAGATCGCCTGCGTTGGCACTTTCATGGAACGACATCGTCTGCAAAAAGATCGCTCTCTTTTTTCGGGGACGGTTTTGTCCTGTGTGTTCGTCTACGCTGAATCAAAACACGCCTGCTAACAGCCTTCTAGAACCGTGAAAGACATGGCATCTCTGTCAGACTGCCCGAACGAGATACAGCTCTTAGTCCTCAAGCTGCTTTCGCGGACCGACATCCACTCCGTGTGCCTCATCAACAAACGTTTTCATGCCCTAGCTCAACCAATCCTCTATTCGAAAATAGAGATGACATGGTCGGAGACAAAGACCCCACCCATCACACTGCTATTGCGAAGCCTTCTTTGTCAGCCTCAACTGTCGGATTATGTCGACAGCCTGCATCTCGATGGAGATTATCGCGTTGAGTTGGACGGCCCATTGCCCGAAATATCTATGACGGGGCTTGACTTGGATCATGCTACCAAGTTCATTCACAATACCGGTGTCGCTGTACAGCTCTCGCAAGGTTGGGCACGCGATCTCAAGCATGGCAAGATAGACTGCGTCGTCGCCCTTTTGATATCCATGCTATCCAACCTTAGGAGTCTTTATCTGGGCCCCAAATTCGCTGTTGAAACTGTGATGATTAGCTACATGTTCACATTCGCCTTGTGCATACGATCAGATAATCCAAATCCTGAAATCAGGCTTCCCGAGTTTCGATATCTCCGAGATGTCATCTTCCAAAACGGAATCATTGACTTATTTTCTGAGCCTTGGGGTTTCGCTCGAGACTCGATTCCTTTATTTTATCTCCCAGCACTTGAAACTCTATCGATTTCAATCTTGACACCAATCCCTTTAGGCTTCGGCTGGCTTGGGCACCCGCCCCATCCATCAAAGCTCACCTCACTGGCACTTGGCAGGTTGCCAGAAAAGCGCCTTGAACCGCTACTCTCAGTTCTCACAGGGCTCAAAAAGCTGACCTGGACCTGGACCTACTTCCCAGATCCTGACGAGCACGTTTTCGAGCACGTTCTCCAACTTGACAAGTTGGGTTCAGCACTGTCTCAGGTTTGTGGCACGCTAACGGAACTGGACATACGAGCCGACGACGCACTGGCGGTCGAGTTAGACTATCGGAACCTCGAAATTCAGGGAATTCCGAGAGGTATGTCGAGCTTGGAGAACTTGAGGACCCTTGCGATCCCATGGGCCTTCCTGGTAGGATTTTCGCCATCCATGGCAAGCCCCCTGAAAGATGTGGTTCCCACCAGTGTCGAGGAACTTACCATGACGGCGGACCTATGGGTCCAGGATGACTGGAACTGGGACAAAAACTCGATATTTTCTACGATGGAGACCTACCTGGAGAGTCAAAGCGCGTCACCAACCAGCTTGTGCCAGGTGATTCTTTATTGCCAGGATGCCCTTAGTGACGACGAATGGATGGACGACATGACTGAGCCGCTCGCAAACCTCGGTGCCCAAGCCGGAATTAAAATTTACCTGTTCTGATGGTAAGAACCTTTGTACACGCACACATTGCAAGTACACCTACGCTGGCTCTAAAGATTCTACGGGAGAGCCGAATGTTAGAGGCATTATTCCTGTCTGCGGAACGGATCCTGATATTGGAGAGCCTGGCATTTGTGACCGCGGGGAGGACGGGTTGGAATGAAGGTGCACCCAATGAATGAGATGGTACAGAACAGACATAGCCGACACTATATAAAGCTTTACCGGGAGCTCTTAAGAACCGTATTCTTGTTCGGAGTAGGAGCTGGTTCCAAGCAGAAATAGCTTTTCAAGTTTGAAACTGTACATATTTGCTATGGCTACAAGAGGTTCTTGTCACCCACACAGCCACCCTTCTCCAGTTGCGTGCCAACTGGATGACACGTATCGAAATCGATCAAAACAGGTTCCCCTCGTCCGTGAACATGACATTCAAGGGACTCAGATCGTTGTGCGCCAGTCCTAGACAATGAAGATGCTCAAGACCAGACTTGATGACCCCGATACAGTGATCGCGTTGTTCCGAGCCAAACGATGATGGGTCGTTTGCGCGTTCCCGTAGAGTGGTTCGGTACTTGACCAGCGCGAGTCCTGTGATGCGACCATCGTTGCTCACGATGCAGCCGAGGGACCTGCCCAGAGCAGGGTGGGGATGCTCACGAAGAGTCTCGTAGATTTCGGCTTCGTGCAAGAGTCTTTGTGCAATGTCGCCTTTCTGCTCAAACGGGTAGTGGCTGAGGTCGGGCACCTTGACGTAGACCTCCGGAGCCCGAGTCAGTCGCGAAGGAAACGGTGGGTAGATATCCTCTCGGGGGATTGGAGAAAGATCCTTCAGGATGGCCTCTTTATCCGCGTTTTCCCCTCGAGCTGAGGTAGTTCCATAGTAGGCCGTGTCACCGTCCACAGCTACGATCGCAGTGTGCGAAAAGACGAGCTCTCCTTCAGTGTCTTTCCACACTTGGTTGGCGGAGAATGACCTGAGAGGAGTTTCACCGCAGCTCATCTTGGCTAGTTTTACTGCAACCCAGGGCGGGAAATGGAATTGGACTTGAAGGTTGGCAATGTTCAGGTTGCAAGAGGCTATGCCTGTGTAGTCGCAAGAACCAAGTAAGTCGGGAGGAAGCAAAATCACTGAATTGCGGGGAAGCAGCGGAGACGCTGACAAAATTAGGCTTAAGCGTTACTTGATGACTGGTTGTAGAACAGCCAATTAGCTGATGAAGTACAACGCATGGCATGGATGGACGTCCCAAGACTTGTGAAACCTGCTTGATAAACCCAACATCTGGCCGCTTGAAACGAAGCAAATTAAATCAAGTCGACGCTTGCATGTTCCGCAGATCCTTCAAAGCTGTAACAACAAAGTTCATGGCCACCTTGGTCCTGTCTGTTTCGTCAGTCAGCACGTACTCGCTCGCATCATCTTCCAGCTCTCGAACTCCCTTGTAGTCCAAGCATGTCAAGCAGCCCCGAACAATATGGGTCATCTTTGTTCCTGCTTCAGACGGAAGGAAGCTATCGCACATGGATAGAAGGACAGCTTTGTTCTTGTTTGGGAACTTGGTATAATAATCGTCCAGGTCGGTCTCGTTTGGGCGGAACCCGAGCTCATCGAACATATTGATGAAGTCTTGAGAAACGAACGGGGTAACCGGCTGGAGACACTCTCCCAGCGGAGTATCTCAAGCATACAAACACCAAGACTGTAGACGTTGTGGGCCATGGAGTATTCGCGCTCGGCCGTTGGAAGTTGGCGCTCAGGATGCTGGTAGATTTTGCGCTGGAGGGTTACGTCGCCAGCCAACCTAGTCACTCCCTGCTCTACCTCACGAGCGTACTGCCATTCGCATAGACTCAAAGCAGGTATGTTTTCTCCAGGTCTTGCGGTTGGTGGCTGCAGGGCGTCAGGTGGATGGACCAGGATGTTTTCCGGCCGGATGTTCTTGTAGACTAAACCAAGTATTTGGGTCTCGAGAACGGCAGACGCAAGTTGATAGCAAATATCGACGCGGAAGTTTAGAGATGGCTTCGAAGAATGTCTCATTATAAAAGTTGAGAGTGTCGGGGAAGTACTCCGCTGAATGGGCCGTCAGAGATCAGCTGAAACGAACCACTGTCACAGCCGGCATTGTCTCGGTATCTCAGAAAAGGCAGGACTCCGGTATTCGATTGAATTTGTGAAAGCTTCCGGGCCAGTATCTCGATGCTCTCTCTGGTTTCATCTTTCGTCTCTGCCAGCCTCTAGGTAGAGCTTCGCTTCGATGAGGCACCATAGCAAATTTGGGGAAACCCCATGAGCTGTGAGTCTCCCTTTCCCGAGAGTCGTAGGAGCCTCCCCGATGTCATCAATCAGCGTGAAGTCTCTATGAGAAAGACATCGTCACGGAACTCGTTTCGTAGTCGTGTGAGTATTCCACTGTTGCCGATTCGAACGAGCTCGTTCCGGGTTTCTAGTCATGTCCATGAGTCCCAGATGGACAAGTTTGTGGAGACTTTGTCCATGAGTTTATTCACCCGAACCAAGCGTTCCTTGATTCGCTCTTATGTCCTTACTAGCCGCTCTTTATGTTGCGGCTCGATGATGCGGCTCTTGAAAACTGATTGGGCCAGTTGAACAAGAACATTGAGCTGGTACGAGCCTTCTCTTGTTCTGGACCCATCTGTAGATGCGGTAGCCAGGGCTAGACTGGCAAGTTCCATAATGGACGGGATAAAGACGACGACTTCACTAGTTGAAGCAAAGAACTCTGCGTCGGCTTAAACACTCGATATGAGAACTAGCTCAACTTGATCACAACGAAGGGAATTCAGAATCATGTCGGAGCCTTGCAGCCTAAATTCGACGAGGGCAGCATGACTAACTAATTGCATGCGAAGATTGGCGAACCATCTGCCTTTCCCGACCCACGAGCCTGTAACAACAGCCGCATACATCTTGGCAATTCGCTGCGCCCCGAGTCAGGCTGACAGTTATGTTAGTTACGCGTCAGCTTGCGTCCAACAGTTTCTTCAGCTTTCAAATCACCTTGAACACTACCCCGCGAAGGTAGAGTACACCAGCGACGAGATTCTCAACAACAAGCTATAGTCTAAAACATGACCCAGAACTATCGACATAATCTCCGAAACCACCTTTCAGCTCTCCCAAACACCCTTTTAGGCTGCCTACGATGGCTTACTTCAGTCTGGCAGAATCATCTTTTTGCTCTTTTGCCTTCACGCAAGCTGGCGTCTCCTTCGCTCAGCTGAGCCCAGAAATCGAAAAACTTCTCTCGGCCGATCGACAGTCGCTGTTAGACCTGAAATACCTTCGCCTTGCTCAATCTCTCATTCGAGACCCCCCCGAGGCCAATTCAAACGATGGCTCGTCTTCCTCACCGGATTCCCTCAACGAGCTCGCGTTGTACACTGCAGCGATCCGCAAGCTTAATGCCACGGTTCGCCATCTACATCTACAACGTGACCCAGAGGCTTTGAAAGATCCCCGTGTGGTTCTTCGCCAGCAACAGTTGATCAAGCAGCTGCGACAGGCGAGGGTATCCTGCGAGAGATTGCAGTATCGCTTGGGAGGCAAACAGGCACGAGCGTTCCAACTTAAAGTAAGGAGGGAAGACCTAGAAAGATGGTTCACGACGCCTACTCTGCCGGAGGGAGAGACTACGGATCCTGAAAGGCGCAAAAGGCCCAATTTATTCTCAGAAAAGTCGGGTTTCCTCCGCCAATGGCTATCCGCGCCAGGGAGACTATTATGGTGCACAACTCTAGGTAAGTCGTTCCTGTACTCTGATTCTAGGAAAGTTGTATTCACAGCAACAAAATGTAGGATGCATAACTAGTGGAGATATTTGGTAACCTTTGGACCTGCAGTTTCATCTTATGGACTCATCTAATCTAACCCTAACCACAGGCAAGTGAATCACGAATTGTGTGCTCGAACTATAGGGTCAGTTCGAGCCTGTATTCATATTCACATCAAAGCTTCCTCAGGACATGTTGACCTCATTGACTGCATTTGTTGCATTCTCCAACGCCTTTCAAGTGGCCATGTTTCAAATGACCATCATTTATCAATTGTCCTGAAAACCTGGTACATCAGCCAAAAGGACACCAGGCCTTCCCTGGACGACGTCAAGCGGATGCTTCTTTACGAATTGCGACAAAACCCACAAGTCTGTATTATCTTTGAGGGAATAGACGAGTATCACGGAGACTTTCAGGAGATTCTTCAGTTCTTCCATGATGCGCTGCAGGCGATATGCAATATCCTGGTAATCTCTCGGTTTCCACTGCCAGGTCATTTTAGCAAGGACCACAGCACGCAAATCACTTGTGATGAACCCCAGCATGATTACGAACCAATTCACTCGTCACCGCCTTATACAACAGGAGACCATCCTGCATGTTGTTACACTCCAGGTGGCCTTGCTAGTCTGGCCCCTTGCGATCCGCTGCCCGATTGGGACATTTCACTAAACAATTTGATCCGCGATACAACACCCTGCACCAAAATTTCACTTGAGATACTGACTTGGCTGGCTTTCGCTCTAGAACCCCTCAAAGTAGCTGAGATTCAGGCTGCCATCGGTCATGATCTCGGGCATCCTGTGAGCCGTGATGGAACGCAAACCAGTCCCTTGAGCCAGATCGGCGAACTGGTAAAACTGAGAGAGAATGATGGTCTACTTAAATTACATCCACCTTCTCTGCGAAAGTTCCTCCGAGGGAGACTCCCCTGCGAAGGACATGATTCGACGGAAGGACACCATGCCCTACTTACCAGACGTTGCCTCTCTTACATAAAGTCCGCCTGTGGCGCTGGCAGTCTACCAGAGGACTCGAATGAAATGAAAGAGTGGTTGAAACGCTATCCTTTTCTCCGGTACGCTGGGGTATTCTGGGGGAGACACACACGAAAGGTATCGCCACCTTCAGATCAACTTGTCGATGATGTTGTGGCTTTCTTGGAGTCTCGCCAATTGGAAGAGATCTCCGCCCTGATTATGTCGACCTCAGAAGACAAAGCAGAACGCAACTGCGGAGCATATAGGGGGATGACCGGACTACACCTCGCTTCCACCTTTGGCTTGGTCGAGGTTGTGTCACAAATGATCCGTTCTGGGAAATTCAGTCCGCACCTACGGACCGACGGTGACTGGACGGCCTTGCATTGGGCAGCGAAACGAGGGCATGCAGATATGGTATCGTTTCTCGTATCTCTACCAGACAGATATTCATTGCTAGGGCGTACGACACGGCTGGAGGGATGGACAGCACTGCATCTCGCAATCCAAAAAGGTTCCCGTCCAGTTATTGAGCGTCTGACGAAAGGAAAGGCTGACGTCAACATCCGAGACCGTTGGGGTAGGACCGCTCTGTATCTTGCTTGCTGGTGTGGGCATATCGATATCGTGGAGCATTTACTGTCGAAGGGAGCGGATCCTAATATCAGCAGCATCTACGGTACAGCCCTACATTGCGCTGTTAGTCGAGGGGCTGCTAACCTCGTTCGCACCCTGATTTCCGCCGGGGGTTGTCATATCGACCTCAGCATCAAGAACCCCCTTCAACTCACCGCCCTCGAAGAAGCAAAGCAGAGAGGACAGGATGGCATAGAAGCACTCCCCCTCGTAGCAGGAGCTAAGCTTTTGCCAGACCAATCCTCTTCCGCCCAGATATTTGTCTCTAGTGCCTTGGAAAATTGTCTGCCAAAGTCTGACTGGAGGAAGGCTTATGAGGTTGACTCGGATCTATCTTGCCGAATCAGACGTGGCGGGCATTGCTTGTGTCATATTCTGAGAGCAAGACATGGCTATCTTGTGACACCAACGGTGAGTTATCTCGGGCTTAAAGAAAGACGACTTGTTAAATTATGTTCCTTCTCTAGCTGTTGTTTCGAAAAACGTTCGACCTTGTACGCGACACCCGGGGTAGGGCTCAGAAATACTCGCTAGCCGAACGACAAATCCTCCACAGTATTCGACACCCTCACATTGTCCGATACTTAGATTCTCATGATGATCCATATCGTAACGAGCTTCTTCTGTATATGGAGTACTGTGACCAGGGCGACCTGAAGTCTCTTCATGGTCTCTCACTGGAGGTTGTACCGGCGGGAGA
Organism: Fusarium cyanostomum; assembly: GCA_014824385.1. Classification (NCBI taxonomy): domain Eukaryota; kingdom Fungi; phylum Ascomycota; class Sordariomycetes; order Hypocreales; family Nectriaceae; genus Fusarium; species Fusarium cyanostomum. Next base: position 12,795 of record JABCKW010000124.1, on the reverse strand, counting down.
AGACAAAAGATACGGGTTTGCTAGTCGGCAGACAATATTACATTCGATGGCTCGCCCCCTGACCGGCGTCGAGATTTGGGGAATGACCTGGCAACTAGCATCGGCGTTGGCCTACCTACACTATGGCTTGGCGATGAAGTCCCAGGGCGAAGTTCTTACCGCCGTTTTTGAGGAGGCGTGGCAACATATCATCCACCGGGACGTAAAGCCAGCGAACGGTAATTCCAACATGCTTGCATAAAGTCAAAGAACTGGCAGCTGACAAGGATGTAGTTGTTTTACAGAGTGTTGAGCAAGGCAAATGTCTCTTTAAACTTTGTGACCTGGGAATAGCTTCCCATGCAGGGCGAGGGACAGATCAGAACCAAACGCAATACATTGACAGCTCCGGCTTGCAGCCTCCAGTAAGTCATCATCTACGTTTTGAAGGCAAACACAAGCTGTTTGGGGTAATTTCTTGGGTCAACCACGAGTGAGTTACTTGTAGAATAGGAAGTGTTACGTGGCGAACATTGGACTACTAGAGGAGACGTATACTCGCTTGGAGGTCAGTAGATCCTGGAATTATGTTTATATATAATCGTTAACGAGCAAGCAGAAACCATCAGAATGACTTCTAAATGGAAGGGCGAGGTGCTCGACTCCAAAGAGTTCAAGGATTTTCTGGATGCGGCGCGTGCGTCTGAAGACTCGAGAATTACCAGCCTCAAAGCTATGGAAGATGCCTACCGAAACTTGCAACGAATCTCTGGTCATCGAAAAGTACTCCCTCAGTTTGTCGTTGATGAAATGCATGCTGCTCATGCCATTCTCGGACGCGGAGACAACGGATACTTGTTTCAGGCATTTGTGACCATCGCAGGATTTCTGGACGTTATGGAACCATTCCAGGGTCAACCTCTCAAGGACAATCGAAAGGATGTCGTCACGCGGCTCTGGCTACTTCTCGACGACGGCGCTGAGGACACATTGTGCAGCAGCGTTCATGAGTCCACCATGCACCTTCTGATCCTACTGGATGGGAGAACGAGAACAGAGAAGGTTTCCAGGATGCGGCAACTCGAAAAGCTCTTGGAGAACAACGCTCAAGTCAATTACCAATGGCCAACGTCAGGCTGGACGGCACTCCATCTTGCAGCACAAGAAGGGAACCATGCAGCCGTCCAGGCACTGCTCCGACATGGAGCCAGGGTGGAGATGAGAGACAGGCATGGGAAGACAGCAAGACACTACGCGGAAGACAACGGACTGAACGATATGGCGGAACAATTGAAGGGTCCAAGTAGTGAAGTTGTCGCTGAAGCGCTAGGAGGGAGGGGAAGGGCTCGCACAAAGCGGAGAAGGTTGGTGCCAAAGCATTTAAGTGTGCTAAATCATCTTGCACTGCCTTCTGGATACGAGGGCCATGAAATAATTTCTAAGAATGATGGCCCATCCATCAAGATCCAGCCACCTATGAGTATTGAACTGAGCTCTGAGGCCAAAAAGGCGGCGGGCTTGGACGTGAGGAACTGGGACAGAGGCGAGTTGACTGAAGTCGATAGTAGAAACTGGATGTTATGATTGAAGGTGCCCTCCTCGTTCTTTTTGAACGTGTCTGCAATCGTCAAACCATATTTGCAGTGTTGAAATGCTCCCTCTGTACCTCATATTACCATCACAGTTCCCAATGGCAAACAGGAAGCCGTCCCCGTTTTCGGTTTCTCGGCTGGAGGCGATGAGCTGGTCCCTTTATGGGCGTTCTTTCAATATGATCAAATTCCAGTGCCTACCCCTTCGTCTTCCTCTTCTGCGCCGACTTTTGCATTAACTCCTATACTCTCCCCCCTGATTATATATTGGAAAACTTTAGCTGAATATATACTCCTCGGAGGGTTGAGTCTATGGTCTTGACAGTATTTCACACTCAGTACTCCCTATTCTGACCTCCCTTATGTCGGATTGTATCTGGGCATTATAGAAATATTTATACAATCTTATGCCTAGCGCGGGGCCTTCGCTAGAACAGGCCTTCTAGGTCTTATCTATTCGCCTTTCGTGATAGGGCAGGCTGGCAGAATAGCCCGGCTACGTATGGGATAAAAACACAGTAATCCATCCATTTATGTGGTAGCTCCTCTAAGACTACCTAAGTTTAGGAAGAGAAGACCTAACTAATAGTATAAGGCCTTTAGTTATATTACAATGGGATTGCAAACTCACTTAGGGCTTATGATAGTGGCTAGACCTTCTCTTCCTAATCTTATATAGTCTTTGAGAAGCAAGGCAATGTCTTATTTTGACAATGCATCTTTCGATGTCGATTAGGAGCAACTCACATCGATCACTGTCGATAAAGACCTCAAGAAGCACATCGGTCATACAAAGATGCGAGGCAAATATTCCCGGTGTTATTGATGCAGAGATTAATGCGGATAATAACATGGTTGAAAGGTAAGAGAAGATATAATTACTATCTTAAGGCCAATATTAATAAGGTATTTTCTTCCTAAACTTATAAAGTCTTATAGAATAAGTACCTAAGGCAGAGCAAGGTCTTTGCTGAGCCGTGATAGTGAGATATAACAATCCGATGACAGCGTGAAGATCGGCGTTCATTGTGCCGACCCGTCCCTCCTGTAGTACTTCAATGCTATTCTGCGCATGTTTATGTTGCTGTGGTATGTATGATAATGACGAGACTCCTTAACCTCATGATAATGCATAACGAGTCTTATTCTTCTGCCTTGCTCTTAGCATCTACTGCTCCCACGCCAGCGGTGTCCATTGCTGGTAACCTATCACGCATGCTCGACCTCCTTAGTCAGAGGAACAGCTTTCTCTTTAGCCTGAGCCTTGGCGATACCTGCAGCTGAATCATCGCCATCAAAGAGAACAGCAATCTCTTCCAGCGTGGGACCCTTTGTCTCGACAAAGAAGAAGTAGATGACGAGGCATTCGATGACCAATCTATAAAGTTGAACATGTTAGCGAGCTCTTCTATCAAGGGGGTCGTGGAAACATACACGGCAATATAGACGAAATAAAATCGCCACTGGAGATCTTGAAGACCAAGAGGGTTCACATATTGGTTAAAGACGCCGCTGAGAGCAGTGAAGCAGAAGCAAAGGGTGAGTCCCTTGGCTCGGATGCTGTATGGCAGAATCTCAACAGTGTAAGACACGGTTAAGCCGGGCCAGGCAGCTCCTGCAACGCCATAGAAGAGGAAGATCATCGCCACTACAGCGATGCCTGCCGACGAAGACTCGGTCTTAGCATATACCGCACTGCAAGCGGTCCACACGCTGAATGAGATGAGCATCCCCACTGCGGCGAAAAGGAACAGGAATCGTCGTCCAATGCGGTCGACGAAGAATGCGGCGAAGAGCGAGACGAGCCAGGACCAGATCGTCAGGCCACCGTTGATGTAAGCCTGGGTGACGGATCTATTTACCGTTAGTCGCGTACGTCAATGTCCTCGTACAATATCCACTTACTCCGTGATGCCAATGGTTTTTAGAATGGCGGCAAGCTACAGCCGTGTTAGCGAAGTCTCAACGGCAGGGAAGATCGAAAGGAGTTGTTGCTCACATAGTAAGATACGAGACCGTTACCACTGCATTGGGAGAAGATGGCCGTGGCAATGATCAACCCGCACCTCTTCCGGTTGCCCTTAGTTCGCACAAGCTCCGCCCATCCATTGCTCGAGGTTTCGCGCTCAAGTCTGAGAGTATTGACAATCTCGGTGAACTCCCATCTCACAAACTCGTCGTCTTCGTCGCCATTTCCATGGTATTTAACGAGGATCTGGCGGGCTTCCTCCTCGCGTCCCTTGCTGATCAACCATCTCGGGCTCTCAGGCACTATCCAGATGGCCAGGAGCTGTATCCCGGGCATGAGACACTGCAAGCCAGTAGGGAGGATCCACTGGATCTTTCCAGACTGGTTTCTGAGAGTTCCAAAGCATACCCAGGCTGCAATGATGCTGCCGAGATACCAAAGGGTGTTGTATATCGTAGTGACTCTGCCTCGATGTCTCGGATGGGCGACCTCGGTGATCAGTAGTGGACAAGTCCCATTCGAAATATTAGAGCCAAAGCCCATGATAAACCGGCCGATGAGGTATAAGACGTCCCTTCCCTTACCGTTCTGGGGGAAGCATTGCATCAGGGCGCCGACAACAACAAACACACAGCCCACAGCGGTGCCCCTTTTCCGGCCGATTCCGTCAGCGATATAAGGAGCGAAGAGAAGGACGAAAAGGCCCCCAAATCCAGGCATTGCGCCAAATATACCGAGTCGGTGGCCGGCGGGGTGGTCGAAAACTGGTGTCTCAAAGTCAGCCAACAACGCTACATCGCAAATTCAAGTCCCAGGCTTACAATTCTGCCAGGAATCCATCGTTTGCAAACCATTGAGGAGACTACCGTCGTAACCAAGCGTTGTTGAACCCAGGAAAAGAAAGGGCATCATGAAGTATAGTTTGCGGAGTTCAGGTTGCTTCCAGAACGGAAGAGTTGAGCCCTGGGGGACATGATCTTCCTCGTGAGAATCAACATGATTGACCCCGTCAATACAAGTCTCCTTTGGAGCCATAGCGACTAAAAGCTGTGAAAATGGCTAAAGAATAAACAATAAGGCTTTGAGGTTGAGATCCAAGAAGCTTGACTGCCAAAAGCCAAGTTGGCTGTTCCATGCTCCGGATCCAGAGAGCCTCCACACTTTATATATTCAGGTTAAGTAGGTACTTGCGTAAATCGGCCCGCGGCAGGGACTGCAACCACATGAACCAATAGTCTGATGTCGGGTTCCTTTCCCTTGACATGAAGATCGCGAGCCTGAGGGTGGGTAGCAAAACCACCACACAACCACGAAGTTGGCATGAGGATTAGCGTATCCTTAGCCTAAAACTCCTCATAACGAGTATGATCAATATTGACTACCCTCTTTTAATCTTTCGTGGTATGCAGTCAACCCCTGTGCCTGGCGCCACGCGGGTCTCATGACTGAAGACCTCGGGATTACCCTGTCATTGGTGACGTTTACCGAGCCGTCCACGGCTCCCCATGGGGAAGACAGGGGATAACGAGCCAAAAGCTTGGTTCAAAATCATGGGGTAGCTTCATGACAACCTGAAGCGGGAAGGCTAGGGTTGGAAAGGGTTAAGGCGAGAGCTCGGAACAACCGACTGATCCACACCCTCGATGGCTTCAATTGGACAATGGCTCTCACGGGGTTCGCCGCGCGGGGAGTGTCGCCCAAGGAGAAGTATATCCGATATTTCGGCGAACCTGGCTGGCAGTGATCCGAGGATTCTCCTAGATGTTCTTGGTCCCCGATCTGATGTAGGTGTCCAGCCTTCTACCATTGTCCCAGCAACTCCAGGACCCATGTCGAGCATCAAGGACCTGATGGCTCCTGTAAACGCCGGTCCAGAGCAATCCCCCCAGTCTCTTCCTGCGGCCTCGCCGAACGTTACATGTGCCACAGACAAGACGGCACGGAATCGGAATGCCTGTGATGTCTGTCGATCAAGGAAAGTTAGGGTGCATAATCCCTCCGGCAGCTATCTCTGAGGCTCTCTTCAATATATTCGGACGCTGACAGCCTAAATACAGTGCATATACGATGCAAGCCATCGGCGCTGCCAAGGCTGTGCCTTTCTTGATGTGGATTGCACGTACCAACGTCCAAGGAGAAAACGTGGACCGCCTAACAAGTTAAGACTTCTTACACGACATTGATTCATAGTGGGCAAAGCTGTTGACGAGAAACCCCAGGCATGTACAGAGACGTCAGTCAACTTCAACTCCTGCAGAAGACCAAGATCTTGGAGTGCAGTTGATGCCTCCAACCCACAATAGTGAAGCCCCTGTTGCAGCAGCACTCCTTCAAAGCCCTGGGGTCTCGGAACATAACGCAGGACCACCACCTGATGCCACGCCGATGCTCCGAAGCCATTGGCTTTCGGTGTTTGCCCCAGAGGAAGTTGTCTCACGCCTTCTTGACGACTGGTTCGACAAGATCCATCCTCTCGCTCCGATTCTCCTCCGCCGGCGATTTCTCCGAAGACTCCACAACCGAGAAGCCCACGTTAATGCCACGTTCTGTGGTCTAGTTGTAAGCGTATGTGCTGCAACCAAAGCGACGCTGCCCCGTGGAGACTACGGGCCAGTCACTGTGGAGTACTGCGTCGAGTTTCTGGATAACCATGGACTGTTGAGGAGTCGATTCGCCCAGGGGTCGTTTTCTTTAGACTGGTGTATTTCCATGTATAACATGGGTATGGCGATGAGTGCATTCTCCGAGTCGGGGCTGAGCAATATGCGGGCCTACCACGCCTTGAGCGAAGCGGCTACAGGAGCTCGTTACCTGGCATATTATCGCATGCATGAACTTGATGAAGTCGACCAGCAACTTCTAAGGCGGCTTTTCTGGCTCCTTTTTGCTGGCTCATGGTATGTACAAATGACGGTTGGGATTCTGGACGTCGTTCCTCAATGATCTTAGGAACCTGGCTAACGGCGATCTATAGCAGTGCCGACATCTTTGGAAGGCTGTCTATGAGTCTACTTAGTCAGGATCGGATCGAGAACTTCCCGAGACCGCTCCCCTTGACTGATGACCAGATGGAGCCTCGACCTATAGAGGAATGCCACGAGCGAAAATGGCATGGTGATGACACGAGCTATGTCCCAGGGCTCAATTCCCTCAGTGACTTGTTCCTGATCTGGCAAGAAGTTCAACAAATCTCAAAAGCCAATGACCCACCGGCTCTTGTCGCTAAGTATCTAGACAAAGTGCAGCGTGTTATCGACTGCCTTGCTCCAGAACTCCGATGGCGCGGCGGCTTATCTCGACCGTCTAATGTCACAGAGGGACACGACGGTCAGATAGCCAATTTATTCGTCACAAGTCTCGATATTCGATCAAACATATTGCAGAAATTCGGTCCCACAGACACCAGCGGTCTAGAACACCAGAAGATCGTAGATGATCTGCTGGAAATTCTCTATCATCTTCCCCAGGCTGTCTTCGATGCCAATGGCAGCAGCTTGGTCCCCAAGATACGAGATATCGGTGCTGCATACCTTGAACAAACACAGCTGGGAAACAGTGCAAGCACAGTAGCCGGTGAACTCGCAAAGGATAAATTGGAGCGATTGTTGCGCAAGCTGGACGATTTGGACTGTTGGCAGGGAATCGGCGTCGTTGACAGCCCCCCAATGAGAATGGCGACCAGATAGCAAGCAACCATGGGGAGACAAAAGTTTCGCCTGGCAATGATCTGATAATGAAGACGCTCAGCAACCAGTTTGAGAAACACCCGGGGCGAATCATCACCGGGCCCTGTATCCGACACGGCTGCCGACTCGGCAGCAATCCCATGTCGGCGCGGAAAACAAGAGCCGAAGATTCGCTGTGATGTGATATATCGCCGGACTTCCCCGTCAGTTAAATGCGAAGAAAGTCCGAGGATCCTTGCAGGGCCCATTCAGGCTATTTGAAAGAGAAATGGCGGGGTGCCTCGTGCGGAGAGAGCAGATACCAAGACTCTCCATCATGACTTGTTGGGACCGCTTCCCATCTCATGGCGCCTCACATGGCATTGCCAGCATACGATCGGCAATTGCTGACTGAACAGTATCAGTAAGCTACTTCAATTGCGAAGCACTCCCAGCACGATGCCTTGTCACCACCACCTCCACCTCTTCTTCAGACATCCTCTGACCATCGCCAATCACGATGACTGCAAGCCACGACCTCCCTCACCTCCGCCGAACGGACAATGGCCAGACTCAGCTCATTGTCAAGGGGAAGCCTTTCCTTATGCTCCCAGGCGAGCTGCACAACTCGTCGCTGAGCTCTGCTCGGTACATGAGCGAGGTTTGGCCAGCAATGAAGGCCAATTCCATAAACACTCTTCTTGGCTCCGTGACATGGGAGACAATCGAGCCACGCGAGGGCAAATTTGACTTTAGCGAGCTCGACCGCGTGCTCGCAGGCGCTCGTGAGAATGCCATGCACCTTGTGCTACTTTGGTTCGGCACCTACAAGAACGGCATCTCGACATATGTGCCTGGATGGGTCAAGAAGGACCATAAGAGGTTCCCTCGCGTTCAGGCCTTGGAGGCTGGTGGTGTCAAGCGGACCTTGGAGATGATCACGCCGCTGAGCGACGAAGCGTGTGAAGCTGATTCGCGCGCATTTGCGGCCCTCATGAGGCATTTGGCTGCGGTCGACTCGGAGCACCACACCGTTCTCATGGTGCAGGTCGAGAATGAGACTGGAGTACTGGGCGATTCTCGTGATCGCTCACGAAGAGCTGAAAAGGCATTCGCGGAACCGGTCCCAAGCCAGCTGCTGGAGCACCTCGGCCAAGTTGACACTCACTCGCAGTTCAAGAAGCGTTTCCCACATCTTCCCAAGTCTGGATCGCACTCATGGGGCTCAGCCTTTGGTGACCGACTTGCTGCGGACGAAGCGTTTATGGCGTATCACATCTCCTCCTTCGTTGGACGAGTCGCCGCTGCTGGAAAGAAGGAGTACAATATCCCGCTGTACACAAACACCTGGCTCAACTTCGACGATCCCTCCCAACTTGACCTACGAGGAGTCCCTGTTGTTGTAGGAGGCGGTGCCGAGCCCGGTATCTACCCATCCGGCGGTCCCTGTCCGCATGTCTTGGACATCTGGAGGTTCAACACTCCAGCGCTCGACTTCCTCGCGCCAGACTTGTACTTTCACGACTACGAGACGGTGTGTCGAAACTATGCCGAGCAGGGTAACCCGTTGTTCATTCCCGAGCAACGACGAGATGAGAATGGCGCGCGACGGGTTTGGCTATCGTATGCTACCTACGGCGCTCTCGGAGCCAGTCCCTTTGGCATCGACACGGGCGCCGAGGTTGTCGGTCGCGAGTTCAAGCTCCTCGCTCAGACGTCTTCATACCTACTAAATGCTGCGCCTCAGGACAGATTCGGCTTCTTCTTCGACGAGGAGCCCTGCCACAGCTTCCCCGAGCGCTGGACCCGTATCTTTGGCGACATGAAAGTCATAGTCGAGCGATGCTTCGTGTTCGGCAAGCCAGGGCCCGGCGGCGGAATGGTGATTCATCTGGGCAACGCCAAGTTCCTGCTGGTCGGCCGAGGCTTCCACGTCCGGTTTGAGAGCGTGCGCAAGGAGGCAACATTCACTGGCATCTTGTGGGCCGAGGAGAAGGAGGTCGGTGACGAGGGCGAGCTGCAGACTCTGAGGGTTCTCAACGGAGATGAGACGAGGAGCGGCGAGTTCCTCATGATGCCCAACGATGATCCAGACTATGGTGGTTTCCCTATCGCTGTGACGATTCCTGCGAGGACGTGTATTGCGGAGGTGGAGGCTTACTGGATTGCTGAGGACGAAGATGATAGGTAACTCAATCCATTATCTCCAACCAGATGAAGGCCTCATCCCTAGCCTCCTTCATTTCAACGTCATTGCTTCCCTCTATCTACTAGGGAGCCGCTATGCCGCACGTCATGGTACGGTACGTGGAATGGCTGCCTTCTCATCGGGCTTGCCGACGACTTTGACTCTACCGCATATTGCGGTCTATCCCTTGACTTGAACCACTGCACTTCTGGTGGCAAGCATGACTCCAGTGGCTAGCCAACTGGCATGGCAACATCGAGAGAAGGTTCGTAAGTGAACCGGGAGAGAAGGGTCAACTTCAACATCGCCTATCACTATTTTTCACCTAGCGATAAGATGTTTTTGAGTATATTGTATGACGAGTAAAAATAAAGGGAGAAACAGGTCGAGTTCAACATGGCCTGGTCATTCTCGAGTATCGTTATTTTGACTTAAAAACTCAGCTATACAAGTTCTGGTGATCACTCGAGCTATCTTAGCCCTCCCCGGATGAAGGGCGCGTCAGCTCCGGCTTTGACCCGGAGGAGGCTGCAGCACAGGACTTCTAATAATCCAGCACAATCCAACAGCTTCTAAATTGCAGCAATTTCGCCAAAAGCGACCAACAGTTGGGGTCTGGATTGCGTGCTGCGCATGGACGGACGCTCGCCTAACATGGTTTCAAGTTCCGACCAACGTTCCCAACAATTCAATTTAAGTCGGCTTTTTAGGCGAGTTAAATTAATTAGTTAAGGAGCCTGCCGGACTTAAAAAATGAGGGTGTCAACTTAAATTAAATTAAAGGAATTAGATTGATCTTAGTTAGATAGCTATAGGGATTATCCCTACCTAATTTCTATAGCTAGCTTCCTAAGCATTATATTACTTCTATTGTGGTATTATTAAGGGCATGCCGTTGGTTTAATAATATAATTCGGGCCTTACTAAAAAGCCTCTCTGCGTTAGCAGATTTAGGCGGGATATATAAGATATCTTAAGCCATCCTTAATAATGTTAGATAGGTGTGTTTATATTGCTTCCACTATTAAAGCGGTCTAATATTAATTAGCTAGATGGGCTCTAAAAAATAGGTCTTAATCTTATTAACAGGCTTCCTAGACTTCTTGCTGTAAGTCTTATAGAAAGACTTAGGAATTATATTATTATCTTTATTATATAAGCTTCTTAATAATAAGTGCGGTTAGTTATTATTGCCTTTATTACTTAATGCCTAACACTGCTAATAAAAGGTCTTAAACTAGTTGTAAATAGCTTTAATTCTAACCTTATCCTTTAGAATATAAGAGATATAACTTAACTGCATTCTAGAGTATAATATTAAGGCAGACTAGTAAATAGGCGTTATAGATAACTTATTGCCGTAGTTACACAGCTTATTTATCGCTAATCTAACTGCCTTACTTAATTGTTTATCGGGCTAACTAGAGCTTGCTTCTAGGGGCTTAATTTTATCTATAAAAGGAGAATTAATTTGCGGGGAAATTAGTAGTAAATAATTCTCTAAAGCTAGCATAGGGGTAGGTATAGAAAGGCGGGTATAGTAATTAGAGAGGTGCCAAAAGAGCTTAGTGTAGCTAGGTATAATATATACGATTATATAGTCCCTGTAACCCTTAAATTTCTTAGTTTCTGTCTTTAAGGGACATAAGATGCTTATAATCTTATATAAATTAGCCTAGTTAGTAGGGGATAGTACGTCCTTCTCTAGTAGGCGCTTAGAAGGGTTAAGGTTAGTAGTGCTAATCTTATAGAATTAGTCTACTACGGGCTTTAGGCGGATAGCCCGCTTAATTATGCTATATATTAAATTCTACCTTATTTACTAGTTAGGCCGTAGTTAAATATTGCTTAAAATATCCTATAAGATCTTATTATCTAATAGAAGCCGGGCTTAATTAATAATGCCAGACTAAAGCTCGCGGCGTTAAGGGGATCTTTACATAAATTACACTATGTTATATAGCTTTCCTACTAATCCTAGGGCATACTATAACTCCTTATAGTTATTACTATATGTAGAGCTAGTACGGGCTAGATTGTAAGTACTAAAAAGGAAGGCTTTAGCCACAAGGTTAATAATATAACCCTAGCACTGTAGCTAATAAATTTATACTTCTTCTTTAATTAGAGTATATAGTAAGTAAATAGGCTACCCGCCTAAAAAGTGTGTAATATAGGTTATATTTAACTTAATGTTATTAAGTATAAAAAAGCTAATCTAATAAGGTTATATTTTAAAGTTATTACATACTTAGCGAAGGGCTAAGGCTATATTCTCGCCGGAATGGGGGCCTTCTAGCTTCCTAAAGGTAATAACCCTTATAATAGGGTCCCACTCTACTAAAATATAGTGTGTAAGTACTCTAAGGATAGCATAACCGTTAGGAGAGGTCTATAGGTTAAAGGAGAAGCTAATAAGCAATATTATATCGTAAAGGTATATCTAAACGAGGGACTTCTTTAAGGTATAGCGTAAGAAGAGCTAATTGGTTACGGTTATTAAGCTTTGTGGCAAGGCAGTATATATAATCTCCAGGGGTGTTAATAGAAGTATACAAAAATAGCTATAAGAGACAACATTAAGGGGGATTCCGTTGTTAACAATCTAATTAAGAAGACAGTCTCAAAAGGCAGTTATAGAGCCTATAACTAAAGGGACCGGGGAGGTTTTAGCAAAGGCTTTTTCTATAGTTAATTATATTAGCTATAACAACGGGGGAGGTAGCTACTAAGGGCTTTCCCCAGGGGTAAGAATTAAATAACTAAGGCAAAGGTGCTTAGTACACAATAATGTAGACTGCAATATTATAAAAAGGCTATCTCTTATGTTATTCTTCTTATTATACACCCGGTAAAGCTAGAAGGGGGCGCTAGCCTTTTAAGACCTATGTGCTTTAACTAACACTAGGGCGTATCTATAGTTAAAGACCTAAGAGCGGCGAGATACTTACTTATATACCTATTTTTTAAGTGTAAAGATATACCTTCCGCGCTAAAGCTGCGGCAGATCTAATAGCTTAAGGTAGTGCCCTTGTTAAGGGGGGGGGGCAGCGTTAATTTACTTCGCGATTAAGGGGGGTTTTTTAAGGGTCTAGAACGCTAAAGTTAACATTATAAGAAAAGGTAAGAAAAGAAGCTTTAAATAATAACTTTAAAGGTATAGATAATACCCTATGTGGCGGCGCTAAAGGGAGTAAAATTATAATGATTCTTAGTGGTTAGCAACATAAGGAAATTACCCCTCGTGATGCCTTTGCGTTAGCCGGCTAGCGCGTGGGGCTATAGCCGGGGTTTTACCGGCACGTAACCTACCCCTAATTGTAATAAAAAAATACGAATTTCCGCTAAGATAATAAGGAAATAGCCTTATAAGGTTAAAGGTACCTATATACTATATAAAAT